>PISX010003288.1:0-140659 GCA_004024625.1 Mellivora capensis
GAGCAAACGAGGGAAGGTCTGGGCCACTAAGTTGTTTGCTACTGTCAGAGGAAGGCTGTGCAGTTTTATTTTCTCTTTCTAAGACCACAGATTTTTCACTTACTACTTTTTATAGTTTAAAACCATGCAGGAGCTGGGAGTAATGGATTGAGCATTAGAAAAAAGTCTTCCCAAGAGGAACCTTAACTTCTACATTTTTAAAAAATATTTTATTTATTTATTTGACAGACAGATCACAAGTAGGCAGAGAGAGGAAGGGAAGCAGACTCCCTGCTGAACCAAGAGCCCGACGTGGGGCTCGATCTCAGAACCCCGGGATCATGACCTGAGCCGAAGGCAGAGGTTTTATACCACTGAGCCACCCAGGTGCCCCAACTTCTACATTTTTAAACTTAATTTTTAAACTAAATTTAACTTAGTGATTTCAGGCCATGGGCAACTTAAAAGTTGAACCTTCCATGCCAGGAGCAGTGTCCTTTGGTGCCCCTTTAGCTCAGTAAGTTATATCATTTATATAGGTGTCTGTTGAGCAGACCTGACTTAATTATTTTAAATGCTGTATTTCTCACTAGAAAATTTCCTTTAAAATTATGTATTTATAAAGAAATATATCCATTGAGTTCTAAATTCCATGAACTAGCTGGGTTAGCAGTTCAGAAAATTCTTTTTTAAAAAATTTTATTTATTTAGAGAGAGATAGAGAAGGAGCACAAGCAAGGGGAGTGTGAGAGGGAGAAGCAGGCTTCCCACTGAGCAGGGAGCCCGATGCGGGGCTTGATCCCAGGACCCTGGGATCATGACCTGAGCTGAAGGCAGACGCTTAACAGCTGAGCCACCCAGGCACCCCAATAAATTCTTAACGAATGCCACTACTTACAAAGTAGTCCTGGGATGTACTCTGAAGCATGGAGTTTAAGATTATATTGTTTGCAAAATGTTGTTGATGGGAAGATGGTAAAAGAGTTGCCCACTAAAGTACTTGTTTTTCCCATGCATTAGTTTTAAGTGAATAGTGAATACTCAAGAAATTACAATTATATGGAGAGTTTTGGTTTATTAATATCTAATGTGAATTCTTGAAGGCCATTCTATACATTTTAATTTTGATGGCAGGATTCTTTTGTTCATATCAGACAGCGTATTAAGACTATGTGGATTTAATCTTTTTATCGGTTAAAGAAACTTTGCTTTTGCCATGGGTAAAACTGTACTTCCTACGCTGGTCGGTTGTCTTTAGCAGATTTTGGTCATTATTTGGACTGGGGAAAAGTGTGCAAATGTGTTACCATTAATGCAAAATCATTGTTCTACTAACAGTAGGCTGGTAGCATGATCTTTATATATAAAGATTATACAACTGCCCACCCTAGACAGTTCTTGTGATAGATCAGACAGTGATTAGTTATTAACATTGTGGCCCCGCAGCTCAGCCCGAGTTGGATTTTTAAGTTCCACGAAAGAGGGAATGACACCTTTTCTCTCTTCACATCAGTGTTAGTTGACTAGCCTAGCCCAAAGTAGGATGGGTAAGCAACCAACATATTGGAATAGAATACAAAAGAGGGCTGGATAGCCTGAAAGTTCTCTGACCTAACCACCAAAACATATATCCACACCTAAATGTGTGAACTGCATAAAAGTATTGGAAATGTAATCTAATTGGGGCAAACTTCACTTACTGTATCTTTTGAATTTTTAATCTTCGGTTTTCTATTTTTTAATCCACTTAGGGTAGTAAATATTCCTCATTATACATCAGGTTTCCTTCACAAAGAAGGAGGAAGTGGGGAATCGTCCTATATGGAAGACTTTGATTTTACTTAACATTTTAAGTCATCTAAAATGTCTGCTTGATGCATTATATCTTTTCATTAAAACGGCTATGTTCTTAATTGAGGATTCATGTTCAAAAACTTATGTTTGGCATTGATAAACAACAGATACATGTCGACATAGCATAAACTTTGAATTAAGAAATACTATGATATTTTTTAAGGCAGTGTGATATAATTCACAAACCATACAAGCCACATATATTTTTTTTTTTTAGAGAGAGAGAGGGTGGGGAGAGAAGATCTCAGGAAGCCTCCATGCCTAGTGTGGAGCCTGATGTAGGCTCAGTCTCACAACCCTGAGATTATGCCATGAGCCGAGATCGAGAGTCCGATACTTAACTGACTGAGCCACCCGGGCGCCCCACAAGTCACACATTTAAAATGTAGAATTAAATTTTTTGTTTAAAGTTTACTCAATAGTTGTTCAACCATTACCACCATTGATTTTAAGGAATATTTATCATCCCAAAAGAAACCCCATACCTTTTAACATTCCCACCTCCACTTCCCCCCCACCTCCACCCCATTTCAATGGCAACTACTAATCTACTTTCTGTCTCTATAGATTTTTCTATTCTGGATTTTTTTTTTAAAGATTTTATTTATTTATTTGACAGACAGAGATCACAAGTAGGCAGAGAGGCAGGCAGAGAGAGACAGAAGCAGGCTCCCTGCTGAGCAGAGAGCCTGATGTGGGGCTCGATCCCAGGACCCTGGGATCATGACCTAAGCCGAAGGCAGAGGCTTTAACCCACTGAGCCACCCAGGCGCCCCTGGATGTTTTATTTAAATGGAATCATGCAGTATGTGGTTTTTGGTTTTTTGGGGGGTCACTTTTATGTGGCATGTTCTTGAGGTTTATTCATGTAGCATGTATTGGCATTCCATTCCTTTTTGTTGCCAAGTAATATTCCACTGTGTGGATAATACCATGTTTTATTTCTCAGTTCATCTGATCAATTGATGGTCATTTGAGTTCTTTCCATTTATTTTATTTAAGATTTCATTTTTTTCATTTGATAGAGAGTCAGAGATCATGAGAGAGAGCATGAGCAGGGGGGAAGGGAGGGAAAAGCAGACTCCCTGCTGAGCTGGGAGCATGATGCGGGGGCTTGATCGCAGGGCCCCAGGATCATGACCCAAGCCAAGGTAGATGCTTAACCAACTTAGCCACCCAGGCACATTGGTTCTTTCCATTTTTTAAAACCAATTTTCAGTATAGAATAATGCTGCTGTGAACATCTTTGTACAGGTTTTTCTGTACTTGTGGGTTTGTGTTCCCATTTTTCTTGGGTGTATCTGTAGGAATGGATTGCTGGGTTAATATGGTAACTATATATTTAACATTTTGAGGAACTGTCAGACTGTTTTCCACAGTACCTCCAGTATTTTCGATTAACGTTGTAATATACAAGTATCCCATTTTGCATTCTCACCAATACTTAACCTGGTTTTTCTTGTTTATAAACCATCCTGTTTCATACAAAGTGTTATCTCCTTGTGACTTAGATTTGCCTTACCCTATTGGTAAATGCTGTTGAGCATCATTTCATGTGGTTACTGACCATTTTTGTATCTTCTTTAGAGACATGACTGTTGAGGTCCCTTGTCCATTTTTATTTATTATTATTTTAATTTTTTTAAAAAATATTTTATTTATGTGAGAGAGAGAGCGCGTGAAAGAGCACAAGTTGGGTGGGGGAGAGGGGCAGAAGGAGAGGGAAAAGCAGATTCCCACTGAGCAAAGATCCTGACATAGGGCTTGATTCCAGGACCCTGAGATCATGACCCAAGTCGAGGACAGAGGCTGAACTGACTTAGCTACCCAGGCAGCCCTCCCTTGTCCGTTTTTAAATTGAGTTGTCTTTTTAAAATTTTTGGGTGTAAGAGTCATGTATATATTATAAATATATAAAACAAATCCCTTGTCAGATAAATGATTTTCAGATATTTTCTGCCATTATCTTGAGTTGTCTTTTTACTTTACTGATAGTGGTCTATGAAACATAGAAATTTTTAATTTTTTTCTTTTGTTTTTTTGTGCTTCTAATATATTTATAAGATTGTTTTGCATGACCCAAGGTCAGAAACATTTTTTTAAAACAGACTTTTTTAGAGCAATTTTAGATTCATAGGACTATTGAGCAGAAGGTACAGAAATTTCCTGTATCTTCCCTTTCCCCACACATTTATAGTCTCCCATTATCAGTATCCCCTTCAGAGTTGTGCATTTGTTATTATTGATGAACCTACAAGTAACACATCATTATCGCTCAAAGTCCATGGTTTACATTAGAGTTTATTCTTGTTCTGTGGATTTTGACTAATGTGTAATAATGTGTATCCACCAATCCTTTTTGTTCCAGCCCTCATCCCTATCTCTCCCTGAACCTTTGTCAGCCACTGATCGTCTTACTGTCTCAGTAGTTTTTCCTTTTCCAGAATGCATGTAATTGGAATCGTATAGTATGTGACTTTTTCAGATTGACTTTCGCTTAGTAATATGCATTGAAGAGTCCATGTCTCTTCATTGCTTGATAGCTTATTTCTTTATTACTGAATAATATTGTGTTGTCTGGATGACGGCTTACTTATCCATTCACCTACCAAAGGGCATCTTGTTGCTTCTAAGTTCTAGCAGTTATGATTATACAGCTGTGTGAAGG
Organism: Mellivora capensis; assembly: GCA_004024625.1. NCBI lineage: Eukaryota > Metazoa > Chordata > Mammalia > Carnivora > Mustelidae > Mellivora > Mellivora capensis. The sequence continues at coordinate 4,502 of PISX010003288.1, forward strand.
TTTTTGTGTTGACACAAATATTCAACTCCTTTTGGTAAATACCCGGGAGTATAATAGCTGGATCACATGGTAAGAGTAGGTTTAGTTTTTTAAGAAACTGCCAAACTGTCCTCCAAAATGGCTGCATTTTGCATTCCCACTGGCAGTAAATGAGTGTTCTTTCAGCTCCACATTCTTATTAGCATTTGGTGTTGTCAGTGTTCAGATTTTGGCCGATCTGGTAGGTGTGTAGAGGTATCTTCTTGTTTTAATTTGCATTTCCCTGATGACATATGATGTAGAGCATCTTTTCATGTGCTTACTGCTATCTGTGTATCTTTGGTGAGGTATCTGTTAAGGTCTTTGGCCCATTTTTTAACCAGGTTGTTTGTTTTCTTATTGTGAAACTTTAAGATTTCTTTGTATATTTTGGATAATAGTCTTTTACCAGAAATATCTTTTGCAAATTCATTCTATTGGTGTTTGTCTTATTTTGTTAATATTTGTTAATAACAAATAATAATTTGTTAATATTAATAATAATTAATACTGTTAATATCCTTCACAGAGCAAAAGTTTTTAATTTTAATGAGATTCAGCTTATCGGTTCGTTCCATCATGGGTCATGGCTTTGGTATTATATCTAAAAAATCATTGCCGAATCTGTCGTCTAGAACACCTAGATGTTCTTCTGTATTCTAAGAATTTTAGTTTTTTGTTTTACGTTTAGATCTGTGGTCATTCTGAGTTAATTTTTGTTATGGGTATAAAGTCTGTGTCTAGATTCTTTTTTTTTTTTTTTTTTTTGCATTGGATGTACATTGTTCAGGCACTATTTTTGGAAAGACTGTCTTTACTCTGTTGTATTATCTTTGCTCCTTAATCAAAGATTATTGGACTACATTTATGTAGGTCTGTTTCTGGTCTCTTTTATTTTGTTTCTTTGATCTAATTTGTCCATTTTTCTCTCCAATACCACCCTGTCTGGATTATTGTGGTATCATAGTAAGTTAGCGTCAGTACTGTCACTTTGTTCTTGTTCTTAAGGCCACAAAGATTTAATTTTATATTTTATTCTGAGTTTTATGGTTTTTTAGCCCATATGGTTAGGTTGGTCATATATTAGGTCTATCATCATTTTAAGTTAGTTTTTGTATATGGTATAAGGTGGAGAGCCAACTTCATTTTTTACATGTTGAATATCCTGTTGTTCTTAGGCCATTTGTTGAAAAAGATATTTTCCAATTGAATTGTCTTGTCTCCACTACCCCCCATTCTGTGTAAAGTTACCCAGCTGTAAATGTGACTGTGATTTTGACTTCTCAATTCTATTCCATTGGTTTCTATGTCTGTTCCTTTGCCAGTGCCAGACTGTCTTGATGATGATGATTATTATTATTATTTTAAAGATTTTATTTATTTATTTGACAGAGAGAGAGAGATCGAGCACAGACAGACAGAGTGGCAGGCAGAGGCAGAGGGAGAAACAGGCTCCCTGCCGAGCAAGGAGCCCGATGTGGGACTCTATCCCAGGAGGCTGGGATCATGACCTGAGCTGAAGGCAGCCGCTTAACCAACTGAGCCACCCAGGTGTCCCACTGTCTTGATTATTATTGTAGCTTTGTAGTAAGTTTTGAAATCAGGAAGTGTGTGTCCTTCAACTTTGTTCCTTTTTTTTGAAGATTATTTTGTCTCTCTGTGTCCCTTGTGTTTCCATATGAAAAATAGAATTAGCTTATCAATTTCTGCAGAAAAGGCAACTGGGATTTTGATAGATACTGTGTCGAATCTGTAGATTAGTTTTGGGAGTATTGCCATGTTTAGTAGTGTTAAATTTTCTGATCCATGAACATGGAATATCCTTCCATTTATTTAGATCTTTGTTTCTTCCCACAATGTTTTTATAGTTTTCAAAGTAGAAGGTTTGGAATTCTCTTGTTAAATTTGTTCCTGATGTTTTATTCTTTTCAATTCAGTTGTAAATGGAGTTGATTTTAAAATTATTTTCATATTCATTGCTGGTGTATAGAAATACATTTTTTAAAGATTTTTTTAAGAGAGAATGAGAGAGAAAGCATGAGAGGGGGAGGGTCAGAAGGAAAAGCAGACTCACCACCAAGCAGGGAGCCCAATGTGGGACTTGATCCCAGGACTCCAGGATCATGACCTGAGGCGAAGGCAGTTGCTTAACCAATTGAGCCATCCAGGTTCCCTGGAAATACATTTTTAATGTTAATCTTATACCATGTAATGTTGCTGAATTTACCATGTAATGTTACTAAATTTACTGACACAAACAGTATTTTTAGTGGATTAAAATTTTTTTGTATACGTGATGTCATTTGCAAACCATTATCTTTATCAAGGACTTATTATATGTAGGTTTTATATGTGTAGAAAGTAATTCATCAGAATATCCTCCCACCTCAGGCCTAGGTGGAGCAACATATACAGACAGCTCCTGGGATTTGGTAGATGTTAGAATCACTCCTTGGCCCAGTGAGCTAATTACTTACTGAATGTGCCCCAGTCTCACCTTGTTGAAGGAGACTGAGATGAAATCTACCTGCTTTCATTCTGCTTCAGATCACCGCTGTCTAAAGAAAGTGTCCCTGGTTCCATGATCCTCTGGTCATATCATCATCCCAATTTAAAAATGGCCTCTGTGGGATGCCTGGGTGACTCAGTGGGTTAAGCCTCTGCCTTCGGCTCAGGGTGTGATCTCAGGGTCTTGGGATCGAGTCCCACATCCGGCTTTCTGCTCAGTTGGGAGCCTGCTTCCCCTCTCTCTCTGCCTGTCTCTCTGCCTACTTGTGATCTCTCTCTCTGTCAAATAAATAAAAAAAAATATTTATTAAAAAAAAAAAGACCTCTGTGATGCTGCATGGTCTGATCTCTGCCTCTTCCTCAAAACTTTCCTGTGCTATTTTGTTAGAGCTGCTCTCACAAGCTGTTTCCTTCTGCCTTGGCACTCTTTACATGGACTTTCTCTGCCTGGACACCTTCTTCCCTTTGCCTAATCACCGCCTGATTGTACCTGAGATGGGTACCCTAGATCAGGTTTCTTTTGCTATGCTTTCTCATATGTATGTTATATGTGATTTTCTCCCACTTTCCTCACTTCTCATTTGTAAATTTTCATTTGTAGCTCATTTGAATAAATCTACTTACCCACTCATTTGGAAGCTCATGAAAGCATGGGTCATGTGTTTGTTCACTATATTGTTTTAGCACCTTGCACAGTCTAGCATATAGTAATAGATGCTTAACAAATACATATTATTTAATTAATGAGGTAAGATGATTTGACTCCAAAATACTATTTTAGTTCTTGGATGTTTGTTCATGCTGCTAAGATTATTTAGCTGGGAGTTCACCTGGTGTCCATAAATGCTTAAGGGTTTTGGCAATGCTAACCATAAATGACAGTATCATTTTGTAATAAGAATGTTTGGCATGTATGTTTGGTATGTTGACTTTAATAATACTTTTTTTAGTTTGATTACAGTGCATTTTATTGATACTCTATTTTTGTGGATCTGATTTGGTTTTAGTAAAAAAAAATTTGAACTCAGTCTCTTGGGGAAAGCTAACTGGATCATAAAATAGTAATGAGATATAGAAGCCTTCACCTAAATTAAGATTTCCAGTAAACCCACTGTTACTATTTGCAGGCAAGGCTTGGGAAAACATTCAGGTGAGGTCAGTTCTCCTTTATTTCAGAGGACTTTTGGTTACTTGGACTAAATGCTATCTGTGAGACTGGGCTCATTGGTTCTGTGTTGTGCCAGAAAGAGAAATAACAGTTTTTATTGTTAGAAAAATTCATACTGACAAAGATTAAATGTTTAAGAAGAAAAACTTGGCTTTCCCTTTGCCCCTGAAACTTGTTTTTACTAATGAAGTAGCTTAAGAATATGGGAAGATGGAGAAATTTAAGTTTTTATTACTTTTGTAAAATGTTCACTGTTGCTGTATTATCTTCCCATATCATAAAGTATTTATAAGTATAAGCTATGATAATTTTCATACTCTCTGTGTTTTGTTTGAGGATGATTTGTAGTTACTGTGTAACTCATTGTCTTTTTACTGTCAGTTATTACCACGAAATGATACCCTTACTAAAGGTAAGCTGAACAAGAACTCATTTGCATTCGTAAGGGCCAGTGTATTTCTGAGGATGACTTTTCTCCTCTCATATTAAGATATATGTGCTTACTGATAATACTGCTTGCTGTTTGAGACCTTAAGACTTGTTCAGGACAGAAGACTTAGTAGGATTTATCCAGTGACAGTCAGTAGCAGGGTACATTCAATTCTGTCCTAGTGTGTTTCTCTCTGGTCATGCAGTTATAAAATAGGGCAGGTGGTACATTTATATAGAGTTCTTAGATGTTGCTGAGCTTTCCTAAACAGAATTTTAGAGCTAGATAGGATCATTGTGAAACAGACAGTAGAGAATGGAGTTAACTATTCACTGTTCTGAGGTACAGTTGAATTTATATCTAGTTGCAGCTGATTTTCCAGAGGATTAAGATAGTGTTGAACTTAGAGGACTGCTTGGGTTTTTGCATCGAAGAATTTGAACCCTTGCTGGAACCCTTGCTAAGAGGGGAGTGGGCTTGTATTTGATACAGTGACAGAAATATTGTACTACAACTTGTGCTTTTTGAATTTGGTGAAAATATGGGAAGGTAAAGTAAGATTAGATGGGGATGACAGATTTTTAAAAAAACATGATTATTAAAGACAAAGCTCTGGATGGTTGTTTTACTGAATTTTTGTTCATTTGGGTACAAATGAATTTTCTGATACAAAATATAAATTCCTTGAGTGCAGTATTTATTATAGATAAATGTTTAAACCCAGAGGCCAAGAGGTGCTGGGTGGCTCAGTGGGTTAAAGCCTCTGCTTTCGGCTCAGGTCATGATCCCAGGGTCCTGGGATGGAGCCCTGCATTGGGCTCTCTGCTCTTGGCAGGGAGCCTGCTTCCCCCTCTCTCTCTTTGCCTGCCTCTCTGCCTACTTGTGATCTCTGTCTGTCAAATAAATAAAATCTTAAAAAAAAAAACAAAAACCCAGAGGCCAAGAAAATTCTTGATTTAAAATCTGATTCAGCTTTTGGTAAATGCTAGCTATTTAACTAGTATCAACCAGTTGTAACTTGTAGGTCTCCTAAAACCTGATAGGTGTATAATATGTATAATAAATGATTAATTAGTAAATAATCACTTCATTGTTAGACTCCTCTTTCATTGATAATACATTTGGATAAAAAAGATAAAGCAGTGTAATGTGTAGATATTATGGCATGTTAATGTAGTAGTATAAATGAAAACTTTTTTTTTCACTTATAAAATTTTTTTTTATTAATATATATTTGTTTTGGGGTACAGGTCTGTGATTCGTCAGTCTTACACAGTTAACCGCGCTCACCGTAGCAAATACCCTCCCCAGTGTCCCATCACCCAGCCACCCCATCCCTCCCACCTAAATAAAAACTTTAAATCATTTTTAAAATGTTGTCTTAATTGGGGCACCTGCGTGGCTCAGTGGGTTAAGCCTCTGCCTTTGGCTCAGGTCATGATCTCAGGGTCCTGGGATCGAGCCCCGCATCGGGCTCTCTGCTCAGCAGGGAGCCTGCTTCTCTCTCTCTCTCTCTCTCTCTCTCTCTCTGCCTGCCTCTCTGTCTACTTGTGATCTCTCTCTGTCAAATAAATAAATAAAATCTTAAAAAAAAAAAATGTTGTCTTAAGAACAGAAGTGCTAGGAGCACCTGGGTGGCCCAGGCGGTTAAGCATCCAACTATTGGTTTCAGCTCAGGTCATGATCTCCTGGTCGTGGGAGCAAACCTTGCTTCGGGCTCTGCTCATCACAGAGTCGGCGTGCCCATCTTCCTTCCCCTCTGCTCTTCCTCCTCTCTCAAATAAATAAATAAAATCTTAAAAAAAATAGAAATGCTTGATTTCTGAATTTTAGAGGTGGTCTTTTTGCTTTGTTTTTAAAGTAATCTACTCTTTGAATTATCTGGGAGAGAAATGATATTTTGGGGTGTCTTATACAAACATACAGAAATAGTCAATTGGCAATACCAAATCAAAAATTGAATTGCCCTAATTTTTTACATTTTGGATGTATGGATATGGTCCAGATCTATATATGACTGTTCTATTCACATTGTGATATGCTTCTCACTGTTTTTTTTTTTTTTAATTGAAAAGTAATACAGAAGAACCCTCATAGGCTTTTCCTCTCTTTTTTGAAGATTTATTTGTTTGCTTGGTTATTTATTTGAGAGAGAGAGAGAAAGAGAGCAAGAACTGAGGAGATAGGGAGAAGCAGACTCCCTGCTGAGCAGGGAGCCCAGTGTGGGGCTGTATCCCAGGATTCTGGAACTATGACCTGAGCTGAAGGCAGACACTTAATAACTGATTGAGCTTCCCAGGGGCCCCCCACCCCTGCCATAGCTTTTTAGGAAGGCAACCACTTTAGCAGTTTCACAGCACAGTCTGTTAACTAAAACATGTATTTCTTGTGAGAATAACTTTGTTCTTACAAATTTGTTCCATTCATTATTACACTGTTCCTTTTGTCTCTTTTAATGTTGAAGTTTTTGTTAAAATGCTTTTGGAGGGACGCCTGGGTGGCTCAGTTGGTTAAGCGGCTGCCTTCGGCTCAGGTCATGATCCTAGCGTCCTGGGATCGAGTCCCACATCGGGTTCCTTGCTCGGCGGGGAGCCTGCTTCTCCCTCTGCCTCTGCCTGCCACTCTGTCTGCCTGTGCTCACTCTCTCTCTCTCCCTCTCTCTCTGACAAATAAATAAATTAAAAAAAAATTTTTTTTAAATGCTTTTGGAGTAGTTACATGTTCTTTCAATAGAGATATTATTTATAATTAAGTTACATGGTTGTATCTTACTATACCAACAAGAGTATGTGTGTGTTTTTACTGTGCAAAAATGATGGTAGTGGTTGTGCTGGGCTGCTTTATAAAGAGAAGGTAGTTAAGTTTGCAGTGTTACAGATTAATTCTTCAAAGAACAATTAAGGTAATCTCTGAGCAAAGTATGTTATAAATGAGCTTTCTAGTAGAAGGCAAACATGTGAGAGACAAAAGTCCTTTCTAGGTTCAGAGTTGGAAAATAAAAAACTGACATGAACTTTAACATAATTACAGGATCAGGGTGCCTGGGTGGCTTAGTCAGTTAATCATCTGCCTTCAGCTCAGGTCATGTTCCTGGGGTCCTGGGATCAAGCCCTGCTTCGGGCTCCCTGCTTAGTGGGGAGTCTGCTTCTCCCACATCCTCTGCTGCTCCCTCTGCTTGTGTTCTCTCTCTCTGTCAAATAAATAAAATCGTTTTAAAAAATAAAATAATTGGGGGAAAGCATTTTCTGATAGATGTCAGATACAGAACTCACAGATCTCCATGTGGTGTTAGCAAAATGTAAGGAATTGACATTTTAAAAATATGCTTGTCAGGTTTTAGAGGAAATTTGGCTGTGCATACTGGCACTAGAGTAAGTATATTTAAAACAGACCAGGATCAGGGAAGCTGAAACCATAATTTTAAAAAATTAAAGATTTTGGGCGCCTGGGTAGCTCATTTGGTTAAGTGGCTGCCTTCTGCTTGGGTCATGATCCCAGAGTCCTGGGATCGAGCCCCACATCGGGCTCCCTGCTCAGTAGGGAGCCTGCTTCTCACCTCCCTGCTGTTCCCCCTGCTTGTGCTTGCTTTTTTTCTCTCTTGCTCTCTGTGTGTCAAATAAATAAATATAGTAATTTAAGAAAAATTAAAGATTTGAGGGTTATTTTGAATATGAGGTTTAGGTGAGCAATTGCAATTAATTCATTTCCTATCTGGAAAAAAGCCCTCTCCTAAAATTAGGTGTTTCCATTTTCTCTTAATACAAAGCTTTTATATCCACAAGAATTTATGGAGCATACACTTTTTCAAAGTACAAAAAGGGTAGAAAAGAAAAACAAGTATATTCGTTTAGATTTTGTTTCCATTGGTAATACTTACTAATCTTTGACATTATCACCGTCCACTCACTAAAGAACGTTGGCAACCCCTTTTGAGTATAACTGGCAGGCTTAGTTAGGATGCAGGAGATTCATCGCCTTCCCTTGAAATGAGATTTTCCATTTTTTCCATTTTTCCATCTTTTTCCAAGACACAACTAATAACTCCCTTTACTTTTGGCAGTATTCTCCCAATATTCTTCCTCTTTGCTTGAATTGTGTAGGGTTCTTGGAGGTTTTAGATTTTAGCTTTCTCTTACAGGTACCAGCCCTGAAGTATTTGTCTTTCTTATTCTGAGAGAGAACAGCTTGTGCTTGCTCACTGCCTGGATGGCTATATTAACAAGAAAATTGATAGATGGTCTGCTTTGAGATGAACCATTTTACTGCCGTTATGTGAATCTGTCTCATATCCCACCTAATTTAAAAATAAATTGATACCTTTTGTAAGCATATGAAGTACTAATAGATTCTCTTATTTTTTAGTTGAAGATATTTAATAAAATTATACACATACATTTTTTTTTAGATCTGGATGGCCAACAAAACAGTTTGTTACCATTTTAATGTGATATTGCAGACTCCCATAAAAAATTGGAATGAGATTGTCATGTTTTTCTTTATGCATCTGCTCAACACAGTACTGAGCGTAAGTAATAAATATAAATGGGATATTGAAATTTGAGGAAAATAGAACTGGAAAAAAATAAGTGGAATATTTTTTATGAAATACAAAGAATTTTTTGCCTTACTCTTGGGTACTTTTATTTCATATGCTCAAGCCTTATTTTTTAATGCCCCAAACTTTTGTTGTGGAAGATTTCAAAGATGTGCAAAAATAAAATATCCAGCTTCATTAGCTCTAAGTTCTTGTTTTAAGCTATACTCTTCCATCCTCAGATTATTGTAAAGCAAATCCGAGACATCCTATGATTCCATCCACAGTTATTTGTTTCTCTAAAAAATAAGCCTTCATTTTAGACGTGTAAAAATACTAGTTTTCAATTGGTATATTCTGAATGCAGAAGACAGTGTTAACAACATTAAGATCAAAATATGCGCCTAGTGAGAAAGTGGAATCATTTAAAAAACTATTAACCACTGAAACCTCTTATGGGGCACCTGGGTGGCTCAGTGGGTTAAAGCCTCTGCCTTCGGCTCAGGTCGTGATCCCAGGGTCCTGGGATCAAGCCCCACATCAGGCTCTCTGCTCAGTGGGAAGCCTGCTTCCCTTCTCTCTCTCTCTGCCTGCCTCTCTGGTTAATTGTGATCTCTGCCTGTCAAATTAAAAAAACAAAAACAAAAAACAAAAAAAACTCTTAGTACTCATGGGCTGATTTTTTTTATCTCCCTTCAAAAAAAAATCCAGGCTTACTTCGTTTTAACTGTTCGTTTTGTGTCTTTTGACTCTTTCTCTGCACCTCCACAAGGGGGCAGATAAAGGAAGAGAAAAGTGAAATTTAAGTCATTGACTTGAATTTCACTTTTATTCATCAATCAAATGGAGTTGCAGAACATTTTTGGAGCAATTTTTCAGAAATAAGCAGACTTCTCTTCTGAAACAACTCATAGTCCCCTCCTTGCTCTTCAGAGACAAAATATTAGATATTTCAAAAGGGGGTTAAGTAATAATCTTTTAAAAAATTATTTCCAAAGCATTTTCGTAGCCTTTAATGTTCTTTAATGATCTGGGCTTTAATGAAAATACAGCATTTGAACATGGGTCTAATTTTTGCAAGCTATAGTTTTGGATAACTATTTTTGGAATTTCTCATTGAGTGATGAAAATGTTGACTAGTTGATATGTTTAGCTGGACATCTGATTAGCAATGGAAGGGGCAGAACTACTGTCTTTATACCCAGACAGCTTTCTCTTTTCTTAAAAACCTCGATTTCTACATCAGTGTCATTGAGTGAATTACATTCATGGACACTTATAAATATATTATGGTTACTTCATCTATGGCAAAGATAGTATTCTAGTTGAAGCATGTTTAATATTGAAACACTTGAACATCATCAAAGTAGATTTTTAGTCTGTGGGAATTTTAAATGAGTATCTGTAGAGTTGTACATAAACTGATTATTTCTTTATCTGGAATTGGTATTTGCATAACCTAATGTGTGGGAGTTTTTCTGCTTCAGTGTGATGTGTATTTGCTCTTGTTCTTTTTTTGTTACCCAGTGAATATATTTCTTTGGGAAAAATACTGTTTTTCCAAGTAGTCTGTTATGAGACTCACATTTTATATATGTAGTTTTAGTTGTTATACGATATTGGGGGGAGGGGCGCCTGGGTGGCTCAGTGGGTTAAAGCCTCTGCCTTCAGCTCAGGTCATGATCCCAGGGTCCTGGGATTGAGCCCCACATCGGGCTCTCTGCTCAGCGGGGAGCCTGCTTCCCCCTCTCTCTCTGCCTATTTGTAATCTCTGTCAAATAAATAAGAAATCTTTAAAAACAATCTTTAAAAAAATATATTGGGGGGGAAATGTGGGATAAATGTTTAGAAATTGATTTTTCCTTTTTTGTATATATTTTGGCATCTGTTTTACATCACATTTTTTCCTTCTGTTGCTACTGTTAAGATCTCTGATTATCAACATTTTTATATCCCTACAGCATGACATGACGTAATTCTGATGAAACTGTTCCTATATTCCTGTAGCTTTTTTTTTTTTTTAAGCACTTAATGCCTTATTCCTTAGCTTCATTCATGAATTATATAGCAAATGTGAAGAGGTTTAAACTGTTTCCATGACATTCTTTCTGGATGGTTCCTGTTATATTTAGGATATACTTACACTTTAGACAAAGTAAGAATGTTATTGTTGTTGACCTTGACACCAGATAACTGGGCAGACATTATATAGCTATGTTTGAATCCTCACAAAATGTGCTGTTAAAGCCAACAGAATCCTGGCGGGAGACTCTTCTGGATAGCAGAGTTATGGAGCTGTTTTTCACAGTAAGTCTTGCTTTTCATCTCTGGTGGTGAAGGCCAAGGGAGAGTGCCACTGAAAAGAGTACATGTTTTGTATTTTTCTTAAGTAAAACAGGACAGATTGCTTTCTCCTCTGAAGCCTTCTCTTCTAATCAATACATATGCTTAGATAGAAATTATATAGAAATATTCTTGCTAATTTATAAAAATGTTATGTAAGTATAAAGACTTGAATATCCTGGAGCTGAAGTTCTCAAAGATTTTGGTCTCAGGACTGCTTTACATTCTTAAAAATTACTGACAACTCGAAATAGCTTTTGTTTATGAGGTTATAGCTATTACTATTTACTGTATTAAAAATTCAAACTGAAAACTTTAAAAAATAATTTAGTAATTCATTTAAAAATAACAATTTTTGAGGGGGTGCCTGGCTAGCTCAGTCAGTGGAGCATGCAACTCTTGATCTGAGGGTTGTGGGTTTGAGCCCCATGTTGGGTGAAGAAATTAGTTAAAAATAAAGTCTTTAAAATAGTGACACCAAACCGTTACATATTAACATAAATAACATTTTAGTGAACAAATAGCTATATTTTGCGGGGGGGGGTGCGGTTTACTGAAAAGAGTGGCATTGTTTCATATTTTTGCAAAAATCTAATGTTAGGCTAATAGAAGATAGCCAGATTCTCAGATCTGCTCTGCATCCAGTTGGTTGTAATATTACAGGTCAAGTAACCTTGAGGAAACTCCACTGTATACATGTGTGAAAGTGACAGTGGAAAGGGCAAATACTGTGTTAGTATGAAAATACTTTTGCCCTTATAGACAACCTGACATGGTCTTAGGAATGTCTCAGGATTCCTGGACCTTACTTGGAGATCCGCTTTAGTAGAGTAGTGTACTTTTTTATGTACTAATTTATCAGTCATGGCTTAAGTTAGTGTTATTGAATAGCAGTTTATTTCAATTATAACTTTAAATAGTCCTGTTTATTATTTGCTAAATATCAAGAAGTGGGCAGTATGTTCCTATGTTTGCACATGAGGATCCCCACTGTAATAGTCCAGAGCTGGTAAAAACATGTATATGGAGTGGGGAAGGATGCTAATTTGCTGTTAATAGTGCAGGCACACAAGTTAGATAAAATGACTGGGGTGAAAGTCCAAATAAAGACCAATTAAGAAGGAAAAAAGGAAGCCCTTTTACTTAACCCTATCCATTTTAGTTTCTTACCTTTCCATTTGTTAGAAAAACATTATTTACTATCCTTACAACTGCCTTCCTGTTCTGATCAAACGATTTAAAATATTGTAGTTTTGTGGTATATATTTTACAATACCTAAGGTTATTCATCCATGGTTATACATAAAAATGTTTTCAACAGAAATGTTTAGACTAAGTATTACCTTCCATTTTATTCTTTAAATCAGAGAAATGATGACTAAAAACACTATCAGTACCAAAGAGATGATTGTGACTAAATTAACAAATTCTCTTGCCTGCCACATCTGACAGAAATTGTTTTGATACATATCCAAGTTCAATTCTTTGTGTTATTCATTTGACTGAAAGAAGATCCCATTCCAGCAGTTTTTGAAAAGGTGAAAAACTTGCTGGCAGTACTGGAAACAGCTCCCCCAAATCTGAACAGCTGTCTAGACAAACTAGGCAGCTGCTTCTGTCAGCTGTGAACCACCACATGCAAATAGCTTCTGAATTTGAAAGTTTAACCCTTTTTACTGTGTTATTTTAACAGTTTTGTGCTTTTGGTCTATTGCTTTCATTTAAGGGGTTTATAAAATGTTTTAATTTGTAGTTTGTTATAAAAATGACAGTGGGTAATCTTTTAATTTTCTTTCAGTTTTTGTTAAATTTATTTTCAAGTTATGTGAATGTATTACCTAATAGAAAGCATTTTTCTATTGGATATCCTTATTTCTCAAGAGATTTGAGTAGGTAGACATAAATTTACTATTGCATGAATTTAAGACTTGAAATGTATTGGTCATATCTGAATTTAGGAATACTCTAGGTTTCATTCTGCCCTTCAAAAGTTTACAAATGTCTCAATTTTTCCTTATTCCATAAGGTATGAGAAAAACCACTCGTTATTTTTTCCTCCCACCTTTTTGACTGATTCTCCTTGATCTAATTTATGGTCTCTTATTTTCTCTGCTTACTGAAAAAAAATCATTAGTGTTCTATCTTAGTTTTCAGCTTTGCTGACTATATACACGTTTCTTGGGCTGTCTCTTCCACACGTTGGACTTCAAGCACCACTTCTGCACCGATGACTCCTAAATCTATATTCAGCACAGGCTGCTCCAGAGTTCCAGAGCCTTATAATCCAAGTGCTTACTGGGTGTTTTAATTTGGATGGTGCACAGACATCTCAGATTCAGCATGTTCCAATAGAATTTATCTTACTAACTTGCTTCTCTTTACTCCTTGTCTTTCTTTGCCATTCACCTCCTAGGGTATTCTGCTAGACTTTGCTTTTCCTTATCCCTCTGCTTTCACTATTCGGGTGATGAATTCAGTTTTTAATTTGTATGATACAGTTCAGTTGCAGTAGAACTCCTATGTAATGCTGACATTGGAAGAAGGGCAAGAATCTGCTATATTATACAAGAATTCATTGGTTTATCATGAATTTTATATGGTTCATATTTCAGAGAACATAAATTAAGTGAACAGTATTCCATGCAGGCTCTGAGGCATATCCTTATTTTTATTTCATTTTATTACATAATCAGCATTAGCTGTTTTGGTCATCCTATCTTTTGATTCCTCAGGAATCTCGGCCAGGAACAAGCAACCATTTAGCTCTATAGAAAAGAAACCCTCTATTGTCTGGGATTGCATTGTATTCATTGGCAGAATGTACCCCTGGATAACTTGCTTAAATGTTGATTAGGTTAAATGGTATGACGACAGAAATTTAGTTTTCAGATAAGGAATTTAAGAATGAGTTGTGTTCAGAAGTTCTTGAATTGGATAATGTAGATGGATGAATTTGTGTAATATACTTTTACTTTACTATTTAAAACTGAAAATGTAATGGAATATATTTTGAGAAACATTTGTGTTATTCTAGACCAGGGATTGGCAGAGTTTTTCTGTAAAGGCCAGGTAGTAAATATTAGGCTTTGCAGGTCATATGTTCTCTGAGACAGCTGTTTAGCTCTGCCGTTGTCATACAGAAGCAGCCATGGGTGATAACTAAACAAAAAAGTGTTGTAGTGTTCCTGTAAAACTTTATTCACAGTTATTAAAATGTGAATTTTGTATAATTGTTTTATCTCTTGAAATACCATTTTTCTTTTATTTTATTTACCTCAACCATAAAAAAAAGTAAAAACCATCTGATAGGCCATACAAAATAAGTAGGAGGCCAGATTTGGCCATAAGCTGTGGTTTGCCAACCCATATTCTAGACCAAAGAGGATGGAATATTTTAAACATGTCAGTAGATGAGTTTTGTGACTCTTTAGTATTTTAAATTTCTTAGAGCCTTAAGAAGTTCAAGGTTTTAAAGATTAATGAGATCAATCTGTGAATAAGGATTTGAGTGTCTGTTCACTCTGTCCCAAAAATGTACCTGTGAATACTTAAGAGAAATATACTAACTTCAAGTAATTTATAAATGATTTGCAGAGTCAATGTGAACATAATTTGAAACAAATAGAGAACTAATATTTAAAATTCTGTGACATTCAAAAAGCAAAGAGATTTGTGTAAGAAAAGAAGGGCTGGATAAGTCAAATGCTTGTGGAAAGTAGAAAATGGTTGCCATTAAATGTGGTTGGTGGATTAGGATAAAAAATTACCTGCAATTTCTTTACAAAGTGTATTTTTCTTTGGCAGTTTAATTATGTCAGATCACAGAAATGAAACATCTTTAAAATCTGAGAATATTAATAACACTGTAAAATGGGGAAGCAGTATTTCAGGAGCATTTCTTTTTGTACAGAATACCATGGACCAGGTGTTTCACATCAGTATTGCATCATTGAAATAAGATCTAGATGAGGTTTAAAGTGGGTGTAAATATAATTTAAATAAAATAAAAAATTTTAGCCATTATTAAAAGCAATGGTATAGGATAAAATGAAATTCAAGCAAATTGTGGGCAATCTCAGAGTAATGAAAGAGTATACTGGTTGAATTAGTGAATGTCTAGGGATTGAAAGGTATATTGGTTTTCTAAGTGTGCAACTGTTTACTTCTGCTAAAGCAGCATCTATATACTCTTGATTGAACTTGTCTGCTAACTTTAGCAAGAAGCTGTAGCTAGGCATAGTTAGCATAATACAGATGACTGTCGTTGTTGCTGTTTTTAGAAGAAGCAGTATGTCTGACTGGCTGGCATCTGTTTCTCTCTTTGTCATAACATGCTGGAGACAGTTCAATTTTCAAAATGTAGGTAGCCCTCAGTTAAGAATTACTTGATAAGTTTAAAATCATGGCCTATAATGTAAGGTGGACTGAGGGACAATTTTCAAATTTAGTTAAGTTCAGGAATTAATTTTCTAGAAATAACCAGCTACAGTGAATTTTTCTCTTACCTCATTCGGCATGATAGACACGTGACCCTTACAAAAGAAGAATTTATTTTTATGGATTAGTAATTCTTTCTAACAGGTACATCGAAAAATCAGAGAAGATTCAGATATGGCACAAGATTCTCTTCAGTGCCTTGCCCAATTAGCTTCTCTTCATGGACCCATCTTCCCCGATGAAGGATCACAAGTTGATTATCTAGCACACTTCATTGAGGGATTACTGAATACTATCAATGGGTAGGTATACTTGCCCTTTGTAACTGAAAAAGAACCTTCAGTTTTTTCTTTGTTTAAAATAAAGGAGAAAAAGAAACTAGTGATTTTTTTCCCCTGTTTATATTCTGAAGTATAGTTATATGGGTAATTTGAAATTAATACACAGAGACACGCCTTTAAAAATGAATGGATGATAATATTTGTATGTTTGGAAATGAGTTCTTGGGACTTTTCTTCTACTACCATTTAATAATACTCATTACTTGATTTGTAGAATTGAAATAGAAGATTCAGAAGCTGTGGGAATCTCCAGCATTATCAGCAACCTGATAACTGTGTTCCCTCGAAATGTTTTAACTGCCATTCCAAATGAACTTTTCTCGTCCTTTGTTAACTGCCTCACACACCTCACTTGTTCTTTTGGGCGAAGTGCTGCATTGGAAGAAGTGGTGAGTGCCTATTCTAAAATAAATTGTGTCCGTTTTTTACAAGGAAATTTGCTGTGCCTTTGCAGCATTTGTCATGACAAATAAGAAAGTGCTAGCTATTGCTAAGATTGCATTTTTGTTATATGTGCAAACTATTTGTAATCTGTGTTTAGAAACATTTTTAAATCTTGTGGACTAAAATCACTTTAGTATATTAAATTTATTGTTAAGATTTTAATTTTAAGATAATTAGAATGAAGTGTCTATTAAGAATTATGTTGCAAACCCATTTTAACAAAATTTTAAGTTTAAAAATTGCTAGTATGGTAATTTAATATTTTTTAAGGATTAAAAAATTTTGGACTTAGCTGGAAATTATAGAAATATAATTTGGTTCAAATAATTATAATCATGCTGGTTTTAACTAGGCTGTCCTCTTTCATTTTTTTGATACTATGGTTTAATAGTATATTAGAATTTAGTTTTCTTTAAGATCAATAGAGGTACTAAAGATGTTTTTTGGTACAAGGTTTCAAATGTATATTTTCCAAATATAAAATTTAAGAGATTAAAATTCCTTGACAACACAGCTTGTGTTAATAGGAGTTACTATGAATAACTACATTAATCATGGGAAATAATTGATTTTTTCCTCTGTAGTGGTTCTTAAATTGTTGGAACTAATTTTTCTTTTTATGAATCAGAATGTGAGTTTTTTTTAAAGATCGTAATTAAAAAGAATATTTATAGTTATCTGTTTGAATTTTATGTTAAATCCCAACTGTGTTGTTTTGTTGGGGATCTGGCAACATCTGTATGAGTTTTTGTATCCCTTTAAGGGTTTTCAGAAGATAGAGAACTCGAGAATGGTTTATGTAGTTGGACGCTTTAGTGTTTTGATGAGTAAAGGAACCAGGTCAGGCAGATATTTGTGTGTTGGAAAAAAATGTAGGTAGTAGAAGAATAGAAGCATAAAGTCATCATATGTGAGATTTGAATTTCTCAGAGGGAAAAATTATGTACTGAGCATGGAAATATGGGGAAATTTTAAGTATTTAACTTGATTCAAACCCTTTCAATTTATCACAAATTCTGATTCATTCAGGTTTCATTTAACATGATTTCATTGTGCTCCCCCCACCCCCTTGGTTTGTTTGTTCTCTCTTCTAAACCAGGTTGATTAAACAGTATGTTGATCACATATTTAGAAACATTACTATTTTTTAGTTTCTGTTTGTGGGTTAAGGAAGTTCCTAAACATTTTATAGAAGAATTGCTAGAAGATATATAACATTCTTAGTTTGCAGATTTTAAGTTTAGAATTCATTTATTTTGACCAGGAGACTGACAACTTGGAAAATAATTTTCTGTCAGGCTGGATAGAGAAACTTTAGAATATGGAAAGCCTAGATATACTTTCAGAGTTGATGTATATTGTGCTTGCTTCACAAAAAAGGTGTGCGGTAGATACTATGTACCTCATAGATTTCATTTAAGAAAAGTGTTATTTCTTTTCATTTGTTTTAACTAATTTAATTGATCTGTTTATGGTGTTGGAAAATGATTTTAAAAATAATTGGTTGCCAGAGCACCGGGGTGGCTCAGTCGGTTAAGTGACTGCCTTCTGCTCAGGTCATGATCCCCAGGTCTTGGTATTGAGCCCCACATCAGGTTCCCTGCTAAGTGGGGAGCCTGCTTCTCCCTCTCGCTCTGCTGCTCCCCCTGCTTGTGCTCTCTCTCACTTTCTCTCTTGTTCTCTGTCAAATAAATAAACAAAATCCTACCAAAAAAAAAAAAATGGTTACCTGCCTCTGAAACTAATATACCATATGTTAATTAATTGGCTTTAAATTGAAAAAAAAAAAAGGTTGCCTATTTAAAAAGGCAGAGGGGAAAGATTTGCCTAAAACTTTGTATTACTCAGAGGCGAGATTTGGTGAAGTGAAGGGCTAAGAGGGAGGCCCCTCAGGATGAGTTGTCAGAGGACTAAACAAATCCTTCTAAATGTCTTCTCAACCTCATGTGCTTTTCATTATCTTGTGTGTGCTGCGGGAGAGGATCCTGGGGAATGTGCAGCTAATACCAAAGTACATGAACAAGTCTAGCCAAACCAGAGTGGAAGTTCTAGGATTCAGGTCCCATCATCTTTTGTTTCCTTGGGTAACCAGTAATTGTAGTACTAGTACATAATACCTAGCTGTCGACCTCAGATGAAAAAATGTATTTTAAAAATGATCTTTTAAGTAAAAATAGAAAAATTGGGGCATATTTAAAAAACTGCTTAGAGAGTCAGCATGATACAGAAAGATCATGAATGTTGGAAGGAGATAGTACTGTCATGAGTGTGCCAAGTAATTATAAACTACAGAACCTTGAACAAATTGCTTTACCTTTTTTGAGCATGTTGATATAGTTAGGATAGTAATTCCTTCTGTTGTTCTGTGGGGTGGATTAATTATATGGAAGTGCCTGAACACTAGGCACAATAAAATGTGGAATAATAATGTTAAAATTAACCTTTATAAAAATAGCACTTATTGAGAGCATGTGTTATGTGTACTGTCTTACCAAGATAAGACAAGTTCTTGAGTTTTGTGCAAACTAATAGTTTTAATAGTACTTTTCTTCACAATTTTAATTTTGTGAAATGTTTTGTTTTTCTTTAATAGCAAAGGAGGGTTTTTTGCTCCAATAGGAAAATAGACTCAGCATATACACTTTTGTGTTACTGTGAGAATATTTTTTCAAAACTATATTTTATTTAGGAATACATACAGATTGTCTCCTTTTTTAAGAAGTTTGTGTCTCCAATGGTGATTATGTGGCTGTAGCAAGAAAAAAAATCTACATGGGAAGAGAAATTTTTGTTACTAATAATGTGCATTTCATGAAACGTGTCTTTGCTTGGTGACTTTAGCCTGTGTGTGAAGACAGTTATTTATGACTGCTCTTCAACTTGCAATGAACTTAAAGTCTGTGCTGAAAAAGAGTATTTCCAGTCTTCAGCCAAGTAGTTCTCTTGGCTGTCAAAATTTCCTGGTATTACTTGAGGCTTCCTGAAGCCAAGAATTTTTTCATTGCACCCCAGAAATCAGATACTGACTATTCCTGGACTAAAGAGGTGAGAATGACTATAGAGATGGAATCATTGCCTTAAAAGTTAATATTCTAACAAAATAATTGTTCCTATTATATCAGTTGTTTTATAAAATGTTTATAATACTAGTATATCCATTTGAATCAATTCAGTGAAATTTGAAGAAGACTGTGACTTGAACTCTGTACTCTAGTTTGCTTCTTCGTTTCTTTTGTCAATAGAAAACTTTAAGTTCAGCTCCCAGTAGGTTCATCAGACAGGAGCTACGTAACTTGTTCAGTTAATTGAGCAGAGCAGCCAAGCATGATGCTTAAACCTTGAAGTGTATGAAGTGTGTACATGTGTATTTCAGAGTGGGTATGTAAAGGAGGTGGTGTTAGGTAAACTTTGTAAAGAAAAAACTTTAATTGTAGTACATCTGTAGCCTAAACTCAAGACCAGCAGGACAAGGTAGTAAAGAGGAAGATACTTGATGAAGTTGTTAGGAAGTTCATTATAGAATGTAACATGGTAAAGTAACATTATAGTTTGTTGGGTGAATGAGTGAATGTAAAGTTCAGCATTCTTCATTCAGAATCTATTTTCTCTAGCCAAGTGGATAATTATGTTGTAGGGAGGAGATGTAGTGAAAAAGAAAGCATTGAAGTCAGATTACAAATTGAAGTTGAAAAGTGGGAAGCGTAAATTTGGGATATTTCAATGATAAGAGGGAAAACTACTAACTCACTTGCTGGCATGGTGATATCCATACATTAATACATGTATAGTTGGCCTTGCCCCTTAACTCACAAGAGGATGGGACTGTTTGAGAAGCCATGCCAACCTCCCCACCCAGTGGTTCTGATGTCCAGAAAGAATAAATTGGTGATACTATAGAGAGCAAGACAGCTGTCCAGCTTCATTATGTGCATTCATTTCATCTGCTTGAAAGAGTTAAAAAAAGAAAGAATTAGACGATATGCATGAGTATTTTTTAAACCTTGCACGTTTTAAATATACTTCTTTTAATACTAACAGTTTTACCTCTCTTAGGGTATTTGGAATAAAATTGGCTATTACACCTTAAATAAAGATTCTTATTAAAACAAGTCTTTAAAAAATAATTACACTGTTTTATTTAATCCTGGTTGGATCATAATTTTATGAATGCAGTGTTTTCCTGACTTGTATATTAATCACCTCCGGTTTTCTCAATTTGTTATGCTAATCCTAGTACAGAACCAGTGTTTATGTTTTACAGAATTCTTGCACTTGAGGTGGGGTATAGTTGGTTGAGAATAAAGCTTATCTATTGTCATAACTGTTGTTCCATTTAGTATCCTTTGTATTGTTTAAAACAGTATTATTAGGGATGCCTGGGTGGCTCAGTTGGCTAAGCGGCTGCCTTTGGCTCAGGTCATGATCCCAGCATCCTGGGATCGAGTCCCACATCGGGCTCCTTGCTCGGTAGGGAGCCTGTTTCTCCCTCTGCCTCTGCCTGCCACTCTGTCTGCCTGTGCTCGCTCGCTCGCTCTCCCTCTCTCTGATAAATAAATAAATTTTAAAAAAACAACAGTATTATTAGCACTAGAAGCATAACCAGATCTAATGTGCCGGGGGTTTAAAATGAACACTAGAGTGAGGTAGAAAAAAGGGATTGCCCTTCTACCTCTTGTAAGCCAGGCAAGTCCCTGAGATGTTGGTGCATGAGGATATTGCTGGATTAATTCAATTCCATAAATATTTATTGACACCTACCATGTGCCAGGCATGGTGCTTGATGCATATACATTACTTAGCACTAAGAATTTGAAAATTCATGTGCATTTCTAAAAGGAAGAAACTATTTTAAGGAATTTGTAGTGTTTAAGTACTCTGAAAATTGCAGCTCAGACTCTTGGTGTTTTTATGGGGGCAGATTTTTCCCCCAGTGATCTATCTATAGGATTCTTCTAACAGCTGCAATACTTGTCCACTAAATCAATTTCTCTTGGGGTCTTTTAGAAGCCAGGAATACTGTCAGCTGCATAGGTATGCTGAAGTTAAATTAATTCTATGCCTTTAGGGCCAGCTAGAAGAAAAAAAATAAGAGAACGAATTAATTCCTTTTGCATTTAACATTCAAAGCCTTCTGATGTTTTAAGTAGAGCTCATGAAGTTTTATTTGTGACATTTCTGTGATTTTATCTATGTTGTTGTATTTGCCTTAAATAATGCTACACCAGGAAAAGAATCTAAATTCTTCCAACAGATGAATAACAGCATAAACTATTAAGAGTTCTTTGAGTCTTTAATCTTTCCTTTTTCCTTTCTTATTAGTGTTTTACACTGTGTACTACATCATATATTATTTGATCTGTCATTGAACTTGGGGGTTGTCCCCGTGCCTATAAGTTTTAAACTTACTGTGCAATATTTCATTCATCCAACGTAAAAAATTTCATATATATATATGTATATGTATATATGTTATAAAAATAATAAAATGAGTAACTGTATACCAACCTCCAGATTAAGAAGTAGTATATCGATAGAACTTTTTTTTTTTTTTGATGGAACTTTTTTTTTACCCTTACATTTACCTGGAGTTTTCGTCCCCCCCCCCCCTTTCTTCTATTGTAGGCATGTTTTTGTCTCATCAGTAAATTCTTCCAAATGATTTTTTCATCATGTTTGCAAGGGAACACTGCTAGTGAACTTCTGGTCAGTGTTCTTGGCATTTTTTCTCCAGCTTCTACAATCTCTGATTGCTTAATTTGTTTTCACTCCCAAGTCCATGTAAAGAGTAATACAGTAACAGCAGCCTCAGGCCAGAAATATGGAACACAAAGTTAAACCAGGTCAAGGAATTTCTTAAAGAATATTCCTTAGAGGGGCGCCTGGGTGGCTCAGTGAGTTAAAGCCTCTGCCTTCGGCTCAGGTCATGATCCCAGAATCCTGGGATGGAGCCCCGCATTGGGCTCTCTGCTCAGCAGGGAGCCTGCTTCCTCCTCTCTCTCTTCCTGCCTCTCTGCCTATTTGTGATCTCTGTCTGTCAAATAAATAAATAAAATCTTAAAAAAAATAAGAATATTACCTTAGAAATAAAATTTTCTGTGTGAGAATGAATTATCCATATCCATATTCTTGCATCTTTTATGTCTGAATCATGTGCTTCTTTTGACTAACTCGTGTAATGTATGTTTTCATATGAAGAAAATACTGATGATCAGAGAATGAGCTTTTCAGTTTCATGGACCATATTTGGAGTCTTCATGTCGGTTATTTGCTGTCCATAGAAAAAAGATCTATTGTAGTGGGATGGATCATACTAAATATCTGATAGTAACCATAGTCCTGTTATATAGTTAGGAGTAGGTTTGGAGTTGTTTACAGCATAACAGTCAAATTCAGAACTACTCTAGCACGAGATGTATTTTCTTTTCTTTTTTTTAAAATTTTATTTATTTATTTATTTATTTGTCAGACAGAGAGGGAGAGAGAGAGAGCGAGCACAGGCAGACAGAGTGGCAGGCAGAGGCAGAAGGAGAAGCAGGCTCCCTGCCGAGCAAGGAGCCCGATGTGGGACTCCATCCCAGGACTCTGGGATCATGACCTGAGCCGAAGGCAGCCGCTTAACCGACTGAGCCACCCAGGCGTCCCACGAGATGTATTTTCAATGCAAGAGTTATCTTATGTACTTTTATAGTATCTCATATTAGGTATACATACAAACACATACTTTATTATTTAGGACAGTTTTAGATTCATAGCAAAATTGAATGAAAAAATCAGAGTTCCCATATGCCCCCCTGCCCCTACAAATGCAAACAGCCTCCCCTACCATCAACATCCCCCACTAGTGTGGTAAACATTTGTTACAGTCGATGAACCAGGACTGACACATCCTTATCCCCCAAAGTCCATAGTTTACATTTGAATTCACTCTTGGTGTTATATGTTCTGTGGATTTTGACTAATGTGCAGTGATATGTATTCACCATTATGCTATCATACAGGATAGTTTCAGGGCCTTAAAAATCTTTTGTGCTCTACCTCTTTCCCCTATCGCTGGCAACCACTGATCTTTTTACTATCTCTATAGTTTTGGGGTTTTAAAAAAATATTTTATTTTTTTAAAGGTTTCATTTATTTATTTGACAGAGAAAGGGCACAGACGGGGAGCAGCAGAGGGAGAGGGGGAAGCAGGGTCTCTGCTGAGCAAGAAGCCTGACATGGGACTGGATTCCAGGACCCTCAGATCATGGCCTGAGTTGAAGGCAGATGCATAACCGACTGAGCCATCTAGATGCCCCTAAAATCATTTTATTTATTTTACAGAGGGAGAGCACAAGCAGTAGGAAAAGTAGGCAGAGGGAGAAGGAGAAGCAAGCACTCACTGAGCAAGGAGCCTGACATGGGGCTCGATCCCAGGACCCTGGGATCATGAGCTGAGTTGAAGGCGGCTTCTTAACCAACTGAGCCACCCAGGTGCCCCTACTATCTCCATAGTTTTTGCCTTTCCCAGAACATCATATAGTTGGAATCAAACAATGCTGTTAGATTTTAATTTCTAAAATTCAAAGTCAAGAAGGGGGAGCAGATTCACATATACATATTTATTTTAGAAAGCCTCCTTTGGCAGCATCTTCATAAATGAAATTAACCACTATTTTTTTTTTTTTTATATTCACATAGACGTAAAAACAGATACTTTTCTATGGCTGGAGGGCTCCAGATTCACTCCTCTGTACACTTCTAAGTTAATTATGAGCGTTGAAATGTAAGTGCTGTTATCATAGTTTGATTACCTTTTCCACCCTCCATTCCCAAATGGAGTAAAGTGGGGTCAAGTAGTCTCATAAGCTCTAAGCCCCTCTCCAAAGCCTTTCTGGCAGCAGGCCTGACAATACTTATGGCATGAGCACATAGTGTCTAGCTTGGACTCCTTCGTCATCTCTGTGCACGTGCTCTGGCTTGGCTGTTGGGTGTTGGCCAGTGTGGCCATGGAGCAGGGCCAAAGTATTATGAAAAAGCACTTGGTTAGGTTTCAGTTCTCCATGATTAGACTGAAAGATTTAGTTGCCAATTGTCATCAACCAGATTTCTCACACTTTGCCTGATGAGTTACTTGTATTGGTATTCGGGAGGAACCAGAAGGCTGTTTAGAAGTTTTTAGTTCTTATTTTCTATCACCATCTAATGAATAGGGGCTCTTACAGTCTGTGATTTTCTGCTTTGTTTAGTATCAGGGATTATTCCTCTTTCAATAGTAAAAAAGCTTATAAGGCTTTTACATTTTACTTCTACTTTTCTATATATGAAAAATTAAATTATGATAACATTCATTATATATGTACTAAAGAACAACAAAGATAGTTTTAAGAAAATGTCCTGCTTCCTTTTGAGATACTAGAGGTCAGAGGATGCTATTCCATAAGTTCCTCTTAAGATATGTTACCAGTCTGTTTGTTTTGGCAAGATAAACTGTTAAGACTTAACAAATGATGTCTGCAAAGCACGTGCTTTTTTAAGTATATAAACAGGCCGCAGATGTTTCTTTGGGAAGAAACTATTTTATTCATCTCTGTATTCCAGTGCTTCGCTCTTAGCATTCAGTATATTTTTATTGAAGAAATAAAACTACCCTTTTTTCCTGCTGCTGATAACACATTGAGCACTGTGCATGGCCATTGTAGCACTGTATTTGTTCATCTTAAAGATCTTTTCTTTAGTCCTCAAAACCATCATAGATGATTTTATTATGTCATATTTGATACAAAAAATAAAATGTTACTTTAAAACATAATCAGGTCACCATAAGTGAACCCATAACCCAACCTAAGAGCATTACCAGTACTGTGGTCAGTGGTACCAGTGTGGTCATCCCAATCCTATGACCCTGGTTTCTCCCCCTTGCAACCCCGCAAGAGAAGTGACCACTGTTCTGAATGTTGTCATTCTCTTGCTTTAGAAATTTTCATCATTTCTATGTATAAGATACATCATTGTGTGAATGTTATACCAGATTTCCTCCGTTTTGCTGTAAATGAACTTTTGAGGTTCCTTTTCTGCCATTACAAACAGCATTACAGCAAACATTCTTCCGTGTTTTTCCTAGCATACATTCATGAGAGCTTTTGTAAGGTCTAAACCTAAAAATGGAGCTTTTGGACCATAAGATAATGTGAATGTTCAATTTTCCAAGATAGTTTCAAATTGTTGAACTGATGGAACCAGTTACTTGTTCAGCAGTGATATGTGTGAGTTTTCATTGATCCATCCATTCACTATCACAGTTTTGTTAAACTTGTAAATACATGGTATGGTCTTATATAATTAAGATGCTAATAATGGTGAGCATTTTTTCATATATATGATTCCGGTGGTTATTCCTTTAAATTGCTTGTTCAGTCCATTCCCCATTTCCATATCAGGTTGTCTTTTTTGTACTGCTTTGTAGAAATTCTTTATATATTCTGTACACTAGTATTTTTGTCAGTTATTTGTTGCAGATCTATCCTCCCAGTTCTGTGGCTCTTCTTTTCAGTTTATGATATCTTTCTTATAATTAATTTGGAATAATTTTAGATTTACAGAAAAGTTGCAAGGCAGTACCTTTTACCTAGTTTGCTCTAATTTTACCATGTTATATAACAATGGTACATTTGTCAAAAGTAAGAAATTAACATTGGATGAATTCTTATTAACTAAACTTTCATGCTTTATTTGGATTTCACTAGTTTTCCATCAGTCATTTTTCTGTTTTGGAATCCAATCCTGAATACCCTATTGCATTTAAGCTTTATGGTGTCTTTTGATGAACAAATGTTCTTCATTTTAGTGTAGTTGAACTTACTGTCATTTCTTTTATAATTAGCATTATTAGGGGTGCCTAGCTGGCTCAGTAAGAGCAGTGTGGCTCTTAATCTCAGGGTTGTAAGTTAGAACCTCATGTTGGGTGTAGAAATTACTTTTAAAAAATAATTTGCATTATTAGTTCCTTGTTTCAGACAGCTACTCTTCCTGTGTTTTCTTCTAAATGTTAAAAGTTTACCTTACATGACTTTACCATCTTAGACTTCAGTTTTTAATATGGTGTCAAGTAGGGATCCAATTTCCCTTTTTTTCATATGGATAACAAATTTTTATTTATTTATATTTGTATTTCTCCCCATTTTTATTGAGAAATAATTGACATACATTGCTGTGTAAGTTTAAGGTGTACAGCATGATGGCTTGATGTACACATACGTGAAATGATCATCACAATAGGTTTATTAACATTCATCATATTATAGATACAACAAAAAGAAAAAAATTTTCTCCTTGTGATGAGAACTTTTAGGATCTACTCAAACAACTTTCCTATATATCACAGAGGAGTGTTAACTGCAGTCATCATATTTTACCTTACTTCCCCAGAATTACTTATCTTATAACTGAAAGTTTGTGCCTTTTGACCACCTTTCTCCAGTCCCTCTCTTCACCCCTCTGGTACAACAAATCTGATGTCTTTTTCTGAGTTTGGTGGGATTGTTGTTCTTCTTCTGGTGCCATATGTAAGTGAGATTGACTTATTTCACTTGGCATAATGCCTTCAGGGTCCATCCATGTTGTCACAAATGGTAGGTTTTCCTTATTTTTTTTAAACGGGAAATTTTCCAGTGTGTATATATACCACAGTTTCTTTATTCATCTGTCAGTGGACGCTTAGGTTGTTTCTATGTCTTGGCTGTTGTATATAATGCTGCTGTGAATGTGGGGTTGCAGATTATCTTCTTAAGTTTTTATTCCGTTTGGATATATTCCCAGAAGTAAAATTGCTGGATCAAATGGTAATTCTATTAATTTTTTGAGGGTCCTTCATACTATTTTCCATAGTGGCTGCACCAATTTACAATCCCACCAACAATGCACAGGGGTTCCCTTTTCTCCTAATCTATGCCATTATTTATTAACTCTTGCCCTTTTGATGATGGCCATTCTCACAGCCATAAAGTGATAATCTCCTTTTGATTTTGATTTGCATTTCCCTAATGACTAGTGATATTGACATCTTTGATGTACCTGTTGACCATTCCTATATCTTTGGAAAAGTGTCTTTTCAGATCCTTTGTACATTTTTAAATTGGATTATTTGTGGGTTTTTTGTTATGGAGTCATATAAATTCTTTATATTTTTTGGATATTAACCCCGCATCACATTTATGCTATCATATATCTAGTTTTCACATAAAAGCAGTGTGTTTCCAGAACTCTCTAATCACTTCCATTGGTCAGGTTTCTATTTCTGCACCTATATTTTGCTTTATTCTGAGGGGATGTTTAGGTATTTGATAGGACATGCTCCCACCCTCACCCCCACTCCCTTCAAGTTCTTCAGAAGAGCCTTGGATATATTTGGCTTTTTATTTTCCATATAACATTTGTGAATTTGTTAAGTTGGATTGTGGTAGGGGTTATGGGGAATCTTTTTTTTTTTTTTTTAAAGATTCCATTCATCATTTTGACAGAGAGAGTGGGAAAGGGAGAAGCAGGCTTTCTGCTGAGCAGGGAGCCTGTCACAGGACCCAGTCCCATCAGGGATCATGACCTGAGCCAAAGGCAGACACTTCTGAACCACCCAGGTGCCCCGGCTATGGGGAATCTTAAGTGAAGAATGGATATTTCTCAATACTAACTCTATCCATAAATGTGGTATTTCTCTGTACTGATTTAAGTCTAATTCATTGTGTCTAAATAAAGGAATACATTTTTTACTACCTTATATTTTTGTTACTGTTGTAAATAGTATATTTTTAAACTTCATTTTTCACATTCCTGCTAGCATAGAAAAAAATGCAATCGGTTTTTGTATATTGATCTGATATTTACTAACCCTTCTAAATTCTTACTGGTTCCAATAATTTGTCTTTAGAGTCTTTTCAGTCTTCTGTGACAATTATACCATCTGTGAATAATGATATTGTTTTCAGACTTTATAATCTGTGTTTCTTTTTTCTCATAGTATAATACATTTTTTTCTTATCGTACAGTATTGAATACAAATGGGAACAACTCATCTTTTCTGGTTCATCATTAGGAATAATGTCTGCTCTAGGTTTTTGAGGTGTTCTTTATCAGAATTGCTAATAGGTTTTTGTAAAACTTGACTGACTATTGTATATTATTAAATGAATTTCTGCTTAATAATTTAATTAATTAACCGAATTGCTCTTATGGATATTTCTAATGGTAAAATTGCCCTTGCATTTCTGAGTTGAACCCAACTGGATAATCATGTATCACCTTTTATGAATGGCTGGATTTGAATTATAACAGAATTCAACAGAATTCTAACAACTCCACAGATCACTCTCTAACGCATTTTTTTTCTCTTCACTGGATCAGTTTGTATAAGATTGGTTGTTTTTTGTTTTGCCTTTTTTTTTTTTTTTTGCTAGTTCACTAGATCTCACCTGTAAATCTGCCGAGCCTGGTATTTTCTTTAGGAGAAAAATTAAACTAACTAAAAATTTTAAATGGTTAGTTGTGGGAAAATTCAAGTTTTCTTTTTTCTTTTTTTCCCTTGGTCCAAATACTAGGAGTGTGTCCATTTTTTTTTATCAGTTAAGTTTTTACTTCTACTTTTTTCTTCACATTTATAATTTTAATTTTGTTACTAGTATCATTTCAGAATACAGTTTTAATGTAAAAATGGAATATGCTAATTGGTAAAAGTAACCCATACGGTTCATAAAAATTAAAATTCTTCAAAAATCCCATTAATTACCCACTTTCTTGGCATCTCTTTATTTATATATAGGGTTATAAATACCTTTTCCCCTCCTCAAAGTATGAACATTTAATACTCAAAATTGTTTTAAAAATTTTTTGATTAATGAGAAGTAAACCAAATCACTCGTAGTTTCACCTTCTGAAACTTATTATTAATATTTTAATGTATTTTTTTCCAAATTTTAAGGCATACCAATTAGACTTAAATAAAAACAAAATCATTACTTTTTATTTATATCATTATCATCTTTTCATATCATTAAAATAGTGCTAGAAATCATGATTAGGGAAATGATTCATAAATTTGTTAGCATGAGTTTAAGTAATGCTGCACCAGACATTCTTACATGTAAATCACTCTGCTGTTAAGTAGACATTCTTTTTTTTTCTTTTTAAAGATTTTATTTATTTATTTGACAGAGAAAGAGAGATCACAAGTAGGCAGAGAGTTAGGCAGAGAGAGAGAAGGAAGCAGGCTCCCTGCTGAGCAGAGAGCCCGATGCAGGGCTCGATCTCAGAACCCTGAGATCATGACCTGAGCCGAAGGCAGTGGCTTAATCCACTGAGCCACCCAGGTGCCCCTTAAGTAGACATTCTTAAGTCAGTTTCATTTTCAGTTAGCCCTTTAAATGTTGTCTTGTTCTACATTAGGCCGCTCTTCCATTAATCAGGCAGGCTTTAGAATAGTGGTCATGTTCTAGAGGGAAAGAGGAAAGGTGTTAACATAGAGTTGAAACTGTATTAGAGATTATTTTATTTCTTCATTACCTTCTTTGTTTCATAGAAGATTTCTGGTGGCATTTAAAATGAAATAATCTTTTTTTTTTTTTTTTTTTAAAGATTTTATTTCTTTATTTGAGAGAGAGGCAGTGAGAGAGCATGAGCGAGGAGAAGGTCAGAGGGAGAAGCAGACTCCCCGTGGAGCTGGGAGCCTGATGCGGGACTCGATCCTGGGTCTCCGGGATCATGACCTGAGCCGAAGGCAGTCGTCCAACCAACTGAGCCACCCAGACGTCCCAAATGAAATAATCTTTTAAAACTTGCAGAAAACAATCAGAAATAAGAGTAGAAAGTTTAGAGAAAAAGAGCACTTGTGATATGCAAGCTAGAAGCTTACTTTGTATGTAATAATAAATTTGATTTTTTAGATTTGAATTTGAAGGACTTGAAATGGGATGGGGAGGTAAGGTTCCTTAAGAGGATCTCCTGAAAAATGAGGGAGCACACCTGCTCCTCAGAGGAATTCTTTCTATATTAAGTAAAAATAAAGGTAGAAAAAGTTTCTTACAAAGCTTTATATAGGAGACAGTGAATTATATGGAATCCTCCGCCCCATGACAGCAGATGATGCTTGAACAGATTTTATTTGGCTGTTTTTTACGATATTCTTTAACTCTCAGTATACCACCAGGGTCTAGATTTGCAGTTTCATTTAAGTTCTTTTTTGTTTGTTTGTTTGTCTTTATGTTTAATTGGATTCTGTTTGGAATTCAGAATTTTTCATTTTCTGCCCATAGTAACAAAGAGGAGGAAATTGCCAGAATAAGACCGTTTACAGATTAGAAACAAATTAGGGGGCGCCTGGGTGGCTTAGTAGGTTGAGGCCTCTGCCTTCAGCTCAGGTCATGGTCTCACGGTCCTGGGATCGAGCCCCGCATCGATCCTGGGATCGAGCCCCGCATCGGGCTCTCTGCTCAGCAGGGAGCCTGCTTCCCCCTCTCTCTCTGCCTGGCTCTCTCCCTGGCTCTCTCCATACTTGTAATCTCTGTCTGTCAAATAGATGAATAAAGTCTTTAAAAAAAAAAAAGAAATTAGAAAATAAATGTAAAGAGATGGCATGCTAAACTCCAATGAAATTGGATAGTATAAGTGAAATCGAAGATTGAGTTTTAGTTGATATCCTAGGTAAATTTTTTCAAATTCATCAACTTGTGAGAAAGCAATATATTTCCAAGAACAATAGGAAAATAAGGCATTCTTATCCAGTCAGTAATTCCACAGGAAAAACTTCAAGTATTTTGTGACAGGAGTTTTGACTGGGTTGACAGTATTCCTTTATTTCTTTTAATATTTGTGCTACAGAATTTACTTAATGCAGTTTATAAGGGCATTAGTCTTGAAAGCAGTATGTACAAAGGTGGAAATAATGGTGTAGAAAATAAATGATGTAGAAATGAAAAAAAAATTGGTTGACTTGATCATTTTCATAAGTATTTGTAAATCTAAATGAATATGTTCTCGCATTTATGGAACCAAGAATATGGATGGTTGTCTTTCAAAAAATTATGAGCTATGAAAGTTTTCAAAAGTGTAATGCATTTTGATGATACCTGAGCAAGAAGAACCAGTGGTCCTCATTCATAAGTTCATGTTTACAGCAAATTTTCCCCCTTGCTAAAACTGTATTGTAACCCCAAAATCAGCACTTGTGGTACTCTCATAATTCGTGGACATGTACATGCAAAGATTTATGAAAAACAGGAATTGCGTGACATGCTTATTCCCAGCTGAGGTCAAACAAGGCAAATGCTCTGCCTTCCTGTTTTAGCCTACATATTGTAAACAAATTTTCATGTTCTCTAGGGCTACATTTTTTGCATTTTTGTGTGCATTGGGGTTTTCTAAATTTTTGTCAAAAAATACTGAAGTTCTTCCTGTGCAGTAACTGCCAGGATAATTTCACTATTTGAGATGGCCTCTGAGTGCTATGTTGAAGTGCTGCCTAGTGTTCCTGTGTGCAAGATGGCTGTGATGCCTTAAGAAGCAGATACATGAATCAGATAAGTTTCATTCAGGCATGAGTTATAGTGGTGTTGGTCACTAGTTCATTATTAGTAAATGAATGATATATATTAAATAAGGTGTCTGTAAACAGACATAAAACTAAGTTATGCATAAAACACAGTTATGTATTGATCTGTTCACCTCGATGTGGAAGAAAATGTAGTGATTGGAGAAGGAACCTAAACTGTTTACTAACTCAGTGTTTGTGGCATCTTTATAGAACATAAATACTACAGATAATAAGCTTTGACTATTCATGAAATGAGTAAGTTCCAGTTGGTTTCACTCAAAGAATTGCTCATTTTTTGTAAATATGCTTTTAGGGCCAGGTAAATATGTAGTAAAAATTTGGGTTTGCTGTTTAAATCCTTATTAAATTATCTTATGACATTCTTTTCATTTTTTTCCTTCATTCTTATGTAAATTTTTCACAAAATGGTTTTAAATTTGTATATATTTTAAAAGGTGCATTTTAGGGTGCCTGGGTGGCTCAGTGGGTTAAGCCGCTGCCTTCAGCTCAGTTCATGACCTCAGGGTCCTGGGATCGAGCTCTCTGCTCAGCAGGGAGACTGCTTCCCTCTCTCTCTCTCTCTGCCTGCCTCTCTGTCTACTTGTGATCTCTCTGTCAAATAAATAAATAAAATCTTTTAAAAAAAAAAAAAAGGTCCATTTTAAGAGTGCCTAGATGGCATTATCGGTTAAAGCGTCCAACTCTTGGTTTCAGCTCAGGTCTGATCTCAGGGTCATGTGATGGAGCCCCATATCAGTCAGGCTTTGCACTCAGTGCAAAATCCACTTGTGTTTCTCTCTCCCTCTCTCTTTGCCCCTCCCTCCACTTGCACACACATCTGTGTTCATCCTCTCTCTCAAATAAATGAATCTTTAAAAATAACTGAAAGGGGGACGCCTGGGTGGCTCAGTTGGTTAAGTGGCTGCCTTCGGCTCAGGTCATGATCCCAGCGTCCTGGGATAGAGTCCCACATTGGGCTCCTTGCTCGGCAGGGAGCCTGCTTCTCCCTCTGCCTCTGCCTGCCACTCTGTCTGCCTGTGCTCGCGCTCTCTCTCTCCCTCTCTGACAAAATAAAATAAATTTTAAAAAATTAAAAAAAAAAAACTAAAAGGTCCATTTTACCTAGAAAATGACTGGCTTTTTTGGTTTGTTTTTGTTTTTTTTTTTTTAAATACACTGTGGGTTAATAAAAGCTGAAGGCATAAGGAAACACAGTTTATCTGAAGTACTTCACATAGGTACTTAGGTACTATGATCTGGGGGCACAGGTAATCTGGTACTTGAAATAGATTTTCCATTACTTTACTTTTTTTTGAGTCATTGGCACATTGCTAGAATAACAGCATGAGATGATTCTCTTTGGTGAAGGTTCCAGAGTTCTGTATTTGTAGGATGAAGGCCTGTTTGCTTTAGAACCCAGAAAAGTGGTGCACTTGGGTGGCTCAGTGGATTAGGCCGCTGCCTTCGGCTCAGGTCATGATCCCGGGGTCCTGGGATCGAGCCCCGCATCGGGCTCTCTGCTCAGCAGGGAGCCTGCTTCCCTCTCTCTCTCCGCCTGCCTCTCTGCCTACTTGTGATCTCTCTCTCTCTGTCAAATAAATAAATAAAATCTTTAAAAAAAAAAAAAAAAAAAAAAAGAACCCAGAAAAGCCAAGTTATAAATTAGACCTATTGACCTTCAATATTAGTGGGTTCACTACCTAGTAACAGAATACCAGAAACCTAGTAACAAAATGTGAAAACCTTTTAAGTGAGTATATAGTTCAAAACTCTGTTCTTTTATTTATAACAAATTTCTTATGAGAGACACCCTTGTTGAAAACTGACCCTAAAATGTGTGTTTATCCTTCATGGCCTTTAGTGTATTTTTTGTTTGCTTTTTGCTCTTCCCCATTGGACTGAGTTCAAAAGCATTAAAGGTCACGTTATTTATGTTTCTGCACTAACCGGTAGTTGGTTGATACTAAGTGTTCCTTTCATTGAATAGTGCTAATCTAGTGAGTTTGTGGGTGAAGAAATCAATACATAGGTAAATTATGTACCCATATTAGTAATTGATGGCAAAATTAGGATGTGGATTCTTATTAGAATGTGAAAAATTAAGTGATATGTTAAATGTTAAACACTTTGGGCTCCATAGAGGTATCCTTAATCTCTACATATAGACTTCCTCCTCAATATGACAGAATACTTTACTGTGAAGTTCTTTTAGTTATACATGTTGTAAAACTTAATATCCAAGCCTGCATAATTGTTAGTACCATTCTATTCTACATTGCTTACTGTGTGTTTGGCTTCGCCACTCACTTGTACTCACATACTTTGCTCACTCACTTGTACTCACATACTTTGCTTTTTGTGAGTCCGCAGGCTTCTGATGTTCCTCCCACCTCAGCATCCTCCCCGGATTCCTTCCTGTGTAGGCCCTATCCTTGTTTCTCTTTTTTGTTCTAAAATGTTAGGGAACAGCTATGAAGTTCTCCCCACATATTCTTAAATATGCTGATTAAGCCAGTCTGTTTTCATCATCCTTCACTTTTTCTAAAATCGTTTAAAGGTGTGTAGTAAGTACACATTTAGTATTTTTATTCTAACAGTTCTCTTGACTACAGAAAAATATTGTTATAATTTTTACTTGCAAAGCACATGTTCCACAAAGTACTGAGCAGCTAGTCTTCTAAAAAGCAATAATTCCTTTGTGCTTAAGAATTACTTAGATTAAGGGGTGCTTGGGTGGCTCAATAGGTTAAAGCCTCTGCCTTCAGCTCGGGTCATGATCCCAGGGTCCTGGCATGGAGCCCTGCATTGGGCTCTCTGCTCAGCAGGGAGCCTGCTTCTTCCTCTCTCTCTGCCTGACTCTCTCCCTACTTGTGATCTCTGTCAAGTAAATAAATAAAATCTTTAAAAGAAAACAATTTTTTAAAAAATTTTAAAAAGAATTACTTAGATTAAGTTATAAAGATTTTAGAAGGTTTAACAAAAAGCCTATACATTTTTACTGTAATGTTTGTTTAATTTTAAAATGGGCTCAATTAGCTCTAGATTATTAAATAATTGGGAACCTTTGCTAAAGGAAAAATTCGTAAAAGTATTTATACATATAACTCTGTAACTCATGTTATAATTCCCATCTTATTTCTCTGGCCACTTGTTTTATGAGTGTTCTTTTCTCTTAGCTTGATAAAGATGACATGGTATACATGGAAGCATATGACAAATTGCTAGAGTCCTGGCTAACTTTGGTTCAAGACGACAAACATTTCCATAAAGGCTTTTTTACCCAACATGCTGTTCAAGTTTTCAATTCCTATATTCAGTGCCACCTCGCTGCTCCAGATGGCACGAGGAATTTGGTAAGTTCCAAGCTAGATTGTAAGTAAAAATCCATTTCATCATAACTGTTTTGTCTATTTTATCCTATTATACATTGTATAATACTAGAAATTTAGGAAGAGCTTCTTGAGAAGATTTGCTGAGAGCATTAGAGCAAAAGTTACTCCATTTTCTAAATGAGTTCATGTTTTGTGGAGTGCTGGTTATATAGTTAGCCCATTTTTCTTCAGTTTTCACTGAAAACCTGTGTCTTCCACCTGTGTCTTCCTAGTTGTCCAGTGATACTTCTTATATATAAAGGACCATGGATCTTAAAGGTGTCAGATTTTTCAGTGACCAAAGTTAAATTCTCTGGTGTGGGAGGTGGCTTGTGAGTGCATTTTGCTGTTTATACATGTGCACCATGGTGGGGTAATACCCTCCATTTCTTTCTCTTCTGTGTCTCCCATCCCCCATTCTTTTGTAACTGCTAGCATTGTCAAGCATAGTTAGTAGGCCCTAGACCACTGAGTTGGCTCTGTCCACCTCTCCTTTTCCTGTGATGTGCTGAAGTTATTTTACAGTGCAACAGAAATGTATGATTCATTGAACAAAGGAATGCAGTTCCTCACTCTCTCTTTCTTTCTTCAATAATAGACTGCCAATGGTGTGGCCTCTCGTGAGGAAGAAGAAATAAGTGAACTTCAAGAGGATGATCGAGACCAGTTTTCAGATCAACTAGCCAGTGTAGGAATGCTAGGAAGAATTGCTGCAGAACACTGTATACCTCTTCTGACAAGGTACACACAGTCCAAAGAAACCCCATGGAGCAAATATTCTCTATTCACAATTCCCTGGAGAGCACTTAAAGTGTTTAAAGACTTTAAACACCCCCACCCCGTATCCCAGCACACTGGAACAAATGGACAGAAACATACTCATGATTGCATTCCTTGGCTTGTACATTTGGAGCCCAGGCACTACAGCATAAATGGCAGAGAGATTGTGGAAAACATGGTATGAGAAATGATTTGACCCATATCAATAAAAACTTGGAATAACCAGTTTTCAAATGCCTGTTGTAAACCTTGATTGTTTGTAAAGCAATGTTTTAATTCTATGTCATAAACAATAAATCACAATTCCTATACTGCTATGAGAGCAATTGTGTACTATAATATTTTCATATATGTGTTTTTGTGCTAACATCTTAATTTATGTTGTCTAATAAATGGAAATTATGAGTTGTTCTAGATCTTTGTTTATTGAGCTTTATGAAGCTTTGGGTTTTTTTCCCCTCCTCTTTCAGTTTATTAGAAGAAAGAGTAACAAGGCTCCATGGTCAGTTACAACGACATCAGCAGCAATTACTTGCTTCACCTGGTTCAAGCACTATTGACAACAAAATGCTTGATGATCTGTATGAAGATATTCACTGGCTTATTTTAGTTACAGGTTGGTTGGTTGTTTCTTTTTAAAATGTAATTGCCAACTGAGCAGTTTAAACTTCATATGTTAGAAGAAGCTTCATATGTTAAAAAAAAATAAAAGTCCATACATAGTGTTGGATGAAATTTGAATACAGCTCCTGTATATCACAGAGCTTTGAATGCATTTTTAAAAAATACTGGCTAACATGTATATTTAATGCCTTTTGCATACCCAATGACATGTGGAATTCATTGCAACCCACTGATTTAGTACTATTTTTTTTCTGTTTAGTACTATTAGCAGGTTTTATTATTGTTACTGTTATTATCCCCATCTTATAAATGAAGAAGCTGAGAGTTTTAAGAAACTAGCCTGTGGTCACACTGCTATTAATTTTTGGAGCCAGAATGCAAATCTAGGCAGTCTGACTTTTAGGGTCTTATTTTGTAACCATATTATCAGTGTTTTTGTATTTTAAATAATCAAGAAAAAAAATCTTACTTTTTGAAAAGGCATTCCCAAATACTGATTTTGTTAGAGATAATAGTAGAATTCCTATTATGTTTACAGATGTATTACTGAAAATTATTAGAAGGTAGTAGATTAAAAAGCCTACATGTCAGTATGAATTATAAAATTGGTGAATAAAACATTTGTCCTTTGTATTTTGAGAGTTAATTATCTGAGAAATAGAAAATTTCTTCTCCTCAAACTTGAAATTAACATTTATAATTTACCTTCACATCAACTTAATATGATGTATGTAAATCAGATAAAACTGAAAACATTTATAGTGCAATTTGATAAATGTAGATTTGTTAAGTGTTCATTTTTAATTTTTTTTAAACTGAAGGCTACCTCTTAGCTGATGATACTCAGGGAGAGACTCCGCTAATACCTCCAGAAATAATGGAATATTCCATTAAGCATTCATCTGAAGTTGACATTAATACAACACTTCAAATTTTGGGATCTCCAGGAGAAAAGGCTTCTTCCATCCCAGGGTACAACAGAACAGATTCTGTGATTAGGTAATATGAACTCTATAGCTGTGCTCTTGTAATTTATACTGTTTTATAAATTCTGAGTTGTTGGGTAGATGACTTGAGTGTTAGGCATGTTGTAAATCTGATACATGAAAGAAAACTTGGAGAAGCCTTGAAATAAACAAGGATGGCAAGTACTCAGTATATATAAGTAATGCCACTCTGGTGAGAATTGACAGCTATATCCTGTACTGAGGAAAACAAATGTAAAATTATTCTGAATACAGTGAGACTTTGAAGGGACATTTGATCTAAAGTACTCTGAACGTATCCCATGTCCATCAGAAAGCAGTGCTAACACAGTACAGGCACCCTAAATGAATGAAACAAAGTATGTGAGATTCTTAGAAACCGGGGGAATATTAACAAGCATTTTTTTGTTGATAAAGCTAGAACTATATTTCATTGGCTTTTTTAAGGAAAATTATGATTCTTACCTTATAAAACAGAAATATTTGTCCTGAATATGTGAAACTTGAGAGTCCTGAGTCCTGTCAGGTGAAGTTAGAAGACAGTAGTGTGCCTCAGATGAGAATTGACTTTGATCTTCCTATTAGTGGCAAAATTTTCATTAATTCTTAATGGTGAAATTAAGGAGGGATACACCTAGACAAATATTCTCCTAAAAGGGGATTTGAAAACAGCATTTTGGATTTCAGTATCTTTAAATTTAGGTTTCAGGCAGAAATAACAATAATGAAATAACATTGGTTTTTGCCAGTTGCAAAATCAGTAACTCAAGCAGGGTGCTGTCCCCCTCATCTTTTTAATTTTAATGCAAAAATACATGGATATCATTTACACCTGTGCAGCAGAAAGTGATTTTTTAAAAAAATGAACTATTAAGTTAATATCAAGGAAATGTTTGAGAATTTATTTCCTTTATTGTTTTATTCTCTTGTTTGAAATAAAATATCAGTGCTCTATGGAAAAAGTTTTATTCTTTATGGGATTACTATAGACATTAGATTAGGTGTTTGTGGAAATCATCACTTTTGCTTTGGCTTGATTCATGGTGAATGTTGATTTCAAAGGCAGTTCATTTCAGGGTGCTGTCATATTATATTCTTTGTCACATTACTTGCCTCGGCAGTACCATCAGGAATGCTTTCCTTGTATTTTCAGTGCTTTTTCAATTTTTGCCAGTCTCAGGTATCAGTGTAGGAGCAAAACATTTTTGTATCTGAGAGCACAGACTATGGAGGGTTGAGATGAGGGTTGGAAACAAAAATTGTTTAGTTTTTTTTTTCCAGTCCAAAGAATTAAATTGAAATTGA
The DNA here is from genome assembly GCA_004024625.1 of Mellivora capensis. NCBI lineage: Eukaryota > Metazoa > Chordata > Mammalia > Carnivora > Mustelidae > Mellivora > Mellivora capensis. The sequence continues at coordinate 43,344 of PISX010003288.1, forward strand.
AGGCTATATGAGAGAAACATTCCCAGTTTGACTAAAAAAAGTCCACATTTCTTGAAGAATTTATCCTTTAACAAATAATTATTGAGTACCTAATGTGTACCAAGTACTGTTCTAGGCATTTGGGATACATCAGTGACCAAAACAGACAAAAATCAATCCCCTTCTACAGCTCTTTACAGGGGAAAGATAATAAATAAATCATATGGTGTGTTAGAAGACCATAAGACTGTGGGATAAGAAACTGAACAGGATGAGGAGAATCAGGAGTGCTGATTTCAGATTTCTATAATTTTTTTTTAAAGATTTATTTATTTATTTATTTATTTGTCAGAGAGAGAGAGAGGGAGAGAGAGCGAGCACAGGCAGACAGAGTGGCAGAGAGAGGCAGAGGGAGAAGCAGGCTCCCTGCCGAGCAAGGAACCTGATGTGGGACTCGATCCCAGGACACTGGGATCATGACCTGAGCCGAAGGCAGCCGCTTAACCAACTGAGCCACCCAGGCATCCATATTTCTATAATTTTAAATGTTGTGATCAGTATAGGCTTTATTTAGAAGGTGACTTGTGAGCAAAGACTTGAGGGTGGTAAGGATGAGGCCATAATGTCCTGGGGAAGAGCTTTCCAGGCAGAGTGAATAGCTAATACAAAGGCCCTGTGGCATGCCTGGCATATTCAGGCAACAGTTGGAACTACCATTGTGGGTTGAGCAGAGTGAGATGGAATTTTGTCAGAAAATGGAGATAGAAGGGAAAATAGAGGGAAATCAGATAAAGTCTTAGCCTTTGCTCTGAATGAAGTGGGTGCTGTTGTAGGGTTTTGAAAAGAGAATTTTAAAAAGGTTATTCTCCGGGGCGCCTGGGTGGCTCAGTGGGTTAAAGCCTCTGCCTTTGGCTCAGGTCATGATCTCAGGGTCCTGGGATCGAGCCCCGCATCGGGCTCTCTGCTCAGCAGGGAGCCTGCTTCCTCCCCTCTCTCTCTGCCTGCCTCTCTGCCTACTTGTGATCTCTGTCTGTCAAATGAATAAATAAAATCTTAAAAAAAAATAAAAAGGTTATTCTGCTACCTTGAGAGTAAACTATGAGTGACAAAAATGGAAGCAGGGAGACAAGTGAAGAGGCTAATTGAAGTAATCCAAGGAAAGATGATGATGGTCCCGATCAGAGTAGATGTTGCAAGAAGTTAAAGAGAGCTTTCTTGGATTCATTTTGCTGACTTTTGGTTTATAAAATGAAAAGGTAATCCAAGATTAATTTGTAAAGTATTGGAAAGTATGAGTGGTGTCTGAAATACAAAGTATGTTTAGATGGCATACTTAAGAAATTAAAGTAGGATTAGGAATTTAAACTATCAACAATTAAAAAATATTTGAGTGTAACATTGTGTGTCCACTACACTTTAATGAAAAAAATGTGACATTTTCATCAGTTCAACTCCCCTGTGTGCCACGATCCGAGGATACAGTCGAAGTCTGATAAGAGTGATAGAGGAGCACCGAGGTTTACCTAACCTGTTAGTAGGGGAAGAATTAAAGGGTGCTTTTGGGAAAGATGGCATTTAACCTGATAGTTGAGGGCTGAATAGGAGTGCAACATACAGCAGAAGGTGAAGAGTATTCCAGGCAGTGACAATAGCCTAGGCAGAGGCCTGGAAGTGAGAGTGTGGTGTGAAGCAGGAGGCAGTTTGTTGTTGCTTATGTGTAAATGTAGAGGGATAAGGTCTTTGTGGAGATGGAGAAATAGGGATGGTCTTTGTATTGGGTGAGAAAGATTGGAAATAGGGAGGTGAAGTGATCAAACCATAGTAGTAGGATTGTACTGTGGAAAACGGATTTAAAGGATGACAAGGCAGGTTAGGCAGCATTTCCATTAGTAGTAGGGTGAAAGAGGCAGATGGTTCTTTCAGAAGTAACCCCATGGGGTACAACGGTGAGGATATAGGAAGGGTCCCAGGGGACCCTCAGCTTTATCTGCCTGCGAATTACCTGTGCTACTCTTCTTTACCTTGCTCCCCACTTTACAAAAGAAAGGCAAAAGCTCTTACTCATTCTGAATCTTATCATAATGGATAGGCAGGTGTGTAAAAATGTGCAGAGTGCCAAATAAGGGACAGTTCCAAATACTATGGTGTGGGAGTGAATGACTGAGTAAAAGAGAACCAGTAATTTTACAAATCAGAAGGTTTTCAGGCCTTTGCATTAAATGACATTGAAGGAATCAGGTTGTCAGTTAACAGATTATTAAAAATAATTTTTGATGGTGGATTTCTGTGATTTTTGGCATATAACTTGGAAGAAGTTCAAATAATTAAGGATCCCTTTAATATTAAAAATGCTTTCCATTTATGTGAATAGATTTTCCCAGTGTTTTATTTAAATGAAGAAGGAATCAAATCATGTTCAGCTCTGTCTCATTCTAACAAGAAGTAGTATTTTTTCAGATATATGAACTCATTTGGAAAAACAAAATCCTGCTACATTAATTTCAATCACAAATGCATAAAATTTTATTTTTACATTTACTAATTTGTTTACATTTGTGTTGTACTTCGCTCAATTGTGTATTAGTATTGCAACGATAGATAATCCAAAAGATGTTTTAAAAATAGTCTTATGATCACTGAGAATATTTTTAAATTCTATTTCAATAACCAGACATACTTGTTTCAGAGAATTAAATGGTGTGAGCAGTAAATGAGTATAAAAATATATTAAGATAATCTGGGGAAATGAAGTTGAAATAAAAATTTAAGGAGAAAAAAAATTTACGGAGAAAAAGAAACAATGTAAAGTTTCCAACTGTTAAAGAAAAATGTGTTTATTTTTCAAATGGATGATGGTGGGTGTCAGAACACTGATAAATAAATTCCTGTGTATAAATTTAGAAAGTTACTGTAACTATTTAATTCAAATTCTGCTAGGCTGCAAGTTATAGTATTTAAAACTATTGATTCTTATGAGAATAATCTGGTACATCAACTTAAATGTATTGTGAAGTCATGGGGTATTTTTGTTCATATCCACCCTAAAATAATTTTTGAAATTCTTGATATAGGGAGTATGTAATATATAGGGAAAAAAGATGTTCTGAGGGTAGAAACTTAAAAACTATCGGTTTGGTGCAAGGAAAGAAATTATTTCAAAAGGACAGAGTGATAAACAGTAGCTAGTACTTTCGAGACATCCAGTTGGATAAAGAACTAAAATGTAAGATTTCATTACAAAGAGATAATTTCAGTCATCTTGAGAGCAGTAAGGAAAAGTAGCAGAAGTCCAGCTTCAGGCGATTAGAATCTCTGTTTTGGCACGGATAGCCATAAAATGATTTTAAAATGGATTTTTTCAGTTACACCCTTTCCTTCTTTGTGTTTTAGCTAAAGTCAAGTTAAATATATATCACTTCTGATTATGTTCTCTCCTACTCCCACCTCCAGAACGAAGACTTTCCAACTTAACTGCAGATCATGCTCTTTTATTGAAACCACATAACCATAAGAATTATGTAGTGTAGGAGAGGACACTTTCTTAGAGCACATCATTACGGAGATAATTTTTTTTAGCAAGACTTTTATTTTAAAATACATTAAGAATCAAGTTTTTGTTAGGAAGTATTTAGGACTATCGGATTTAGAGGCAAGATTCAGCATTCAAAGCATTTTAGATAAGTTGATTTCCAGATCCTCTACCATAAAATGACAAATGTATAAAAACAGCGCTAACCCATGGGAGGTTTGAGTAGTGATAAAGTGCTGAAGAATTTAGCATTTACTCTGAACTTTTAATTGTATGTATTTCTCCATTTTGAATGTGAAAAACATGTTTAGATAGTAATGCTGAGACTTGCACATGCAGTACGACTTGCACAGAAGGTTGTCTCTATCCATGACTCTTCGCTTTGTTTTGTTTCCTGCTCCCTGAAAGGTCAGCAGTAAAATGGGGCCTTTGTGTACAACACAGTTGATGAAAATTTCAAGTGTAGCCTGGCCTAAATTCAGAGAGTTGAGAAACAGAAAAAGGACTTTTAAGAAAAAAATAAGATTAGACAGTCAATAAATAAAAGAATAAATGACTTCTTTTTTATACCTACAGGCTGTTATCTGCTGTTCTGAGAGTTTCAGAAGTTGAATCTCGAGCAATAAGAGCAGATCTCACTCATCTACTAAGCCCTCAAATGGGCAAAGATATTGTTTGGTTTCTAAAACGCTGGGCAAAGACTTACCTCCTGGTGGATGAGAAACTATATGATCAGGTCAGAATGTAAAACTGACTTCGTTTGGATTTATGATGATAACAGTTTTCTTGGTGATTTTCTCATCAACATATAACTAAGAGCTGAACATCTTCCACATTGAAGAGAACCATATGAATGGCGTGCAATTTTAATAACTTTCTTAGAGCACATTTGATTCAGCTTATTTTAACTGTGTTAATTTACAGGTTGCTATTGGGAATGGATTAATTTTTGTTTTTTGTATTTGGTGTAAATATCATTTTGGTATATTAATATGAAAGTAAAGTTGACGGGAAAATCACATTGGAAGATTAAGTAGATTGAGCATGTCTTTTTTGGACTTAATAGAAATGAATACATTTAAAATTGATGTGAAGTAGACATGTACCCCTGGGGATAAAAATACATTATATGTTTATAAAAAATTAAAAAAAATTGATGTGAAGTAAGTAGTACTTCATATTTAGATGCTAATTTTAGTTTTGACTTTTCTGTGGATTTCTTTTGAAGGTGATCTTTCTTTCTGACTTTAAAAATTCTGTTTTCTCTCTTAAGATAAGTCTGCCATTCAGTACAGCATTTGGGGCAGATACAGAAGGTTCTCAGTGGATTATTGGCTACCTCTTACAAAAAGTCATCAGTAACCTCTCGGTGTGGAGTAGTGAGCAGGACCTTGCAAATGACACTGTGCAGCTCCTTGTCACTTTGGTGGAAAGAAGAGAAAGGTAAGCTGATTATAGGAGGAAGACTGTGTCTGTTGTCTGTAGTCTTTCAAGTGGCAGTTACCTGGTCCTAAAGTCCAGATAGACTTTGCATTTTGGAGCAGTGTACTTCAAATATATATATATATGTATGTGTGTGTGTGTGTGTGTGTGTATATACATATATATATACATATATATATCATATTATTGATATAAATGCAAATACAGCTTTCACATGTTACAGTTGAGGATTTTGTTGACTATTCAGGGATTTGGCATTAAAGAATCTTATGAGAAACGTGTTTAATTCAGTAATTTATAGTTTTAAAAAACACTAATACAGAATAATCTCATTTAATTTTTTTAAGTATCCTGTTCCATTTTAAAGATGAGAAAAACTTGATAATTTAATGATTTGCAAGTTAAGAGCTTTAGTGTTTTCTACAATTCTGGAAGAGTTTCTCATTTTTCTTACTATATAAGAATGTGATTGTACTACTCCTGGCATTGACGAACTCTTACTTAATTGAGTTTCTTGTAATTTACTAGGTATTGTTCCAAGCATTTCAACTACAGTATTTTATTTAATTATAGTATCAGTCTCAACCATGAGAATTAGGTCTATTATTATTGTTATTCCTATTTCATAGATCTGGAAACTAAATAAGGAGAGTAAATAAATTTTACGTTGTCAAATGACTAATGGGATTTGAGCGCAAAATTGTGTGACTCCAAAGTCTATACCAAGTTTATTATACTGTACTTCAAAAACTAATTAAATTTGGTTACATTCCATTTTTGTTTGCTTAGTATAACATATGATGTAAGTAATGCATCTTATGTTTTGTTCTTTCTGCCTGTAGGGCAAACTTAGTAATTCAGTGTGAAAACTGGTGGAACTTAGCTAAGCAGTTTGCAAGCCGAAGCCCACCTCTGAATTTCTTGTCAAGTCCTGTGCAGAGGACATTAATGAAGGCTCTTGTTTTGGGAGGTTTTGCACATATGGACACAGAAACTAAACAGCAGTATTGGACAGAGGTAACAGTTCCCTTTATTTTGATAGCATCCTCTTATATCTTTCCCTGTGTGTTGCTGTAAAATACTCTGTGGAGACATAAACATGTCAGTTATACCTTTTCTTGATACTTTTCCCTTATAATGAATAGGTTGAAGCTTATTATTTTTACAAATATCATCTTACAATTTGTCCATATGTATGCATATGGACATACATGAAAACTTTGAAAAGTACTAAGTATTTTGCGGTTTGGGCACATTTTTGCCTACAACTCAAATGAAAGCCTAAGGAATCAGTGAAATAGCCCCTTGTTTTGAATGTGGAGATGCAAATTAACCACATATTAGTTTACTAGGACTGCTGCAACAAAATATTACAAATTTAGTGGTGTAACAACAGAAACTTACTGTCTATAGACCAGAAATCCAAGATCAAGGTGTTGGTAGGGTTGGTTCCTTTTGAAGGCTGTGAGGGAAAAGCTGTTCCAGGCTTCTCCCCAAATTTCTGGTGGTTTGCTGGCAGTCTTTGGCATTCCTTACGTTGTAGAAGCATCATCATAATCTCTGTCTTCATCTTCACGTGACATTCTCCATGTGTGCATGTCTGTGTAAAGATACCAGTCATACTGAATCAGAGGTCCACCCTAATGCTCTCTTCTTAATTTGCTTATATCTGCAACATCCCTGTTTCTAAATAAGGCCTCTTTCTGAGGTACTTGGGGTTTGGACTTCAACATGTCAATTTGAGGGGGGTACATAATTCAACCAATAACCACTGTGGACACATTGCCTTATGTAAATTAGCTTTAAATCAGGAACCAAGAGTTATCAGTTTATGTAGGTGGATGGCCTGTAGTCCTTGTGACTAGAGTGCTCTTAATGTCTGAGAAGGGACACAGTAACAGAATTAGACTTCAGACCAGAATTTAAATAATTGTGCTCTCATATATATAGCTTTAAATAGAATTAAGATATATTCATAAATATATATTTTCACTCAGGGCAGGACTGATTATCTGAAGTTATGTTCTCTGCCAAGAGGAGTTAGAGAAAAACAGGCAAGAGGTGTAGGTTGGGTTTGACCCTGTAAAACAGAGATTGGCAAATTGGAACCCACAGACCAAATCTGGCCTGCTGTCACTTTGTAAATAAAGTTTTATTGAAACTCAGTCATGTTCAATTGTTTACATTTGTATCTCCAGCTGCTTCTGTACTACAGCGCAATTGTAATTGGATAGTTGGGCCAGAGATGACATGTTCTACAAAGTCTGTATTTACTCTCTGGCCCCTTGGAGACTTAAATTTCATCTTTGGGCATGGGGGCAGTTAACGAATTGGAAAGAGATGATCGTGACAGAATTCTGTGAATGGCATTGACTAAGTCATGTTCTGTGATTGATGGTTTTTGGAACCTACATTACTTCAGGAAGTGGTTTGACTTACATATATTGTGAAGTGATTACCATAAGAAGTTTAGTCAACATCCATCATCTCATATACAATAAAAAGAAAAAGCAATGGGGCGCCTGGGTTGCTTAGTGGGTTAAGCCTCTGCCTTCGGCTCAGGTCATGATCTCAGGGTCCTGGGATCGAGCCCCACCTTGGGCTCTCTGCTCAGCAGGAAGCCTGCTTCCTCCTCTCTCTCTGCCTACTTGTGACCTCTGTCTGTCAAATGAATAAATAAAATCTTAAAAAAAATTTTTTTTTCGTGTGATGAGAACTCTTTTAAGCATTTTCATATATATCATACAGCATAATAATATGTATTAACTATAGTCATCATGTTGTATATTCCGCTTCTAGTACTTACTTGTTCTTACAACTGGAAGTCTTTGAATTCCCCTCCATCTCCATCTCTAGTAATTACAAGTCTGTTTCTTTTTTACAGAATTTTTTTTTAACAAATCTTTTTCTGAAAGTTGGGATTTTTTGTTACTTTATTTTACTATTTTATTAAAATTCCTCATTGTAAGTAAGACCATATGATATTTTTCTTTGTCTGAGTTACTTAAGATACACCCTCAAGGTTCATCCATATGGTTGCAAATGGTAGGATTTATCATTTTTTATGGGTAAATATTCCATTGCATATGTACCACAACTCTTTTATCCATTCATCCATTGATGGACACTCAGGTTGTTTCCATGTCTTTGGAATTGTAAATAATGCTACAGTGAACGTGGGTGTACAGATGTCTTCTCAGGTTGCTGTTTTTATTTCCTTTGGATATATTCCCAGAAGTGAAATTAGTGGGTCATATGGTAATTCTGTTTTTAATTTTTTGAGGGTCCTCCATACTATTTGCCATAGTGGGCGTCACCAGTTTACAATCCCCACCAGTAGTGCCCTGGGATCGATCCCCTTTTCTCCACATCCTTGCTGGCGTTTATCTCTTGTCCTTTTGTTGATGGCCATTCTCAAATGAATGAGGTGATGTCATATTGTGGTTTTGATATCCATTTCCCTAATGACTAGTGCACTGTTATTTCTTTATGTAGGCCAGAAGTTATGATGACCCTCAAAATGGGGAATGTAGGGATCCCTGAGTGGCTTAGTCAGTTGAGTATCCATCTTCATTTTGGCTCAGGTCATAATCTCACGGTCGTGCGATGAAGCCCCTTGTTGGGCTCTGTGCTTAAAATTCTCTCCCCTACCCCTACTTGCACATGCACACATGCTCTCTTTCTCTGCAAAATAAATAAAATCTTTTAAATGGAGAATGTAACGTGGTACAGTTTGTAATGCTTTATAAAGTGAGTATTTATTCAAGTTGAGGAAATAAAGTTGAAATAAATGAAACATGTGAATTAAACTTTAGAAAATTATGCTTTACTATCATTGATAGGTTCTTCAGCCACTTCAGCAGCGATTCTTAAGAGTGATAAATCAAGAAAACTTTCAGCAGATGTGTCAACAAGAGGAAGTGAAGCAGGAAATCACTGCCACACTGGAGGCCCTTTGTGGCATTGCTGAGGCCACCCAGATTGACAATGTAGCAATTCTTTTTAATTTTTTGATGGACTTCCTTACCAATTGCATTGGATTGATGGAAGTTTACAAAAATACCCCAGAGACTGTCAATCTCATAATAGAAGTTTTTGTTGAAGTTGCACATAAACAGATATGCTATCTTGGAGAGGTAAGTGCTTTCTAATTTTATTCCTTTAGGATTAGAACTCCTTAAAGTATAACAAAATAACAGATACTTTACTTTAAATTCAATGAATACTATCTGAAATATTTTTGTGCCTCCAAAAGAGTTTTCAAAAAGACTTCAGAATTTTCCAGAAGAACTCAGAATTCAGAGGAAGGCTTATTGAAGGAATATAAATTATTGACCTAGTACTATTAATAATAAGTGATTTTTTTAATATAATGTTATTCTATCAAACTCATCCAAATGAGGAATATTTGATAAGACAAATAGTAGAAAAATTTGATCAGTTTCTGTCTGTTGAAACTCTAAAGCTTAAAATTTTAAGTGGCAATTTGTCTTTGCTTTATAAATCAAATGGATATTTAGACACTGAATTCTTTTATGATCAGTAAGCAAAGGTGCATTTTTTAATCCTTCTTAGAAATTATGTAGGGGGCACCTGGGTGGCTCAGTGGGTTAAAGCCTCTGCCTTCAGCTCAGGTCATGATCCCAGGGTCCTGGGATCGAGCCCCGTATCGAGTTCTCTGCTTAGCGGGGAGCCTGCTTCCCTTCCTCTCTCTGCCTGACTCTCTGTCTATCAAATAAATAAAATCTTTAAAAAAAAAAAAAAATTATTTAGAAAGCTGTTTTAGAACTGCCTTAAAGGAATATATTTGTAATTGTCTGCAGATTAGTATAAATTTTGTTTTAAACCATTTCATAATGGGTTCCTGATTTGTACATTTTTTTGTTAGATCAAAGGTACCTGCTCAAAAGTAAGATTTTATTTTATAGATATTACAAATATAGTCACAGATGCATGACTGAGAGGGCAGGCCATTGTCATTTATTCTGATTAAGACCACTGTTTGGTACTCTTTGCATTTGTAAGTTAAACAATGTTAAATCTTAAAATAATAAATGTTATATAAGAAATTGAAACAGCAAAAGTACAATTCTGCCAAAGTATTATTATCTCTCTAGTATGTGTTATGAAATGAACAACAAAAAAGGATTTAAGATTTTGTTAGAAACTGCTAATTTTTAAAGTACAACTGTAATCTTTAATATATGCTTTTTCGTTTTTCTTAAGGTTTTATAATAGTTTAAAACAAGTATTTGAGCTACTGTTGGGATTCAGAGTAAATTTATTAGATTATAGATTCTTTTAGGGCTTATATTTTTTCCTAACTAAGTTCTTCTTAGTAGTGTAATTTATGCACATTCTCTTACAGTCCAAAGCTATGAACCTATATGAAGCCTGCCTTACTTTGCTGCAAGTATATTCTAAGAATAACTTAGGGAGACAAAGAATAGATGTTACAGCGGAGGAAGAGCAATACCAAGACCTGCTTCTCATTATGGAACTTCTTACTAACCTTCTATCAAAAGAATTCATAGATTTCAGTGATACAGGTAAGATGCAGTGTAATGGTTTTAAACTTTGTTTTATTGTCTTTTTAAAGCAAAGGAATATTTTTAAGTGAAATTTTATGAGAAAATTCAGTTTATAAAATCATGAAAGTCAGTCTCTTTGGTTGAAGCAAAGGGGTAGGACCAACATCCCTTCCTGCTTGGCTCTTCCCTTATAAGAATAATAGTAATATCTTGCATTTATTAGGTTCTTAAAAATTCTAAGGACTGTTTATATCACAAAGGCAAGAAATAAGTATCATTGTTACACTCATTTTGTTGATGAGGAAACAGGCACAGAGAAAGTCATGTCATTTGCCCACAGATCAATAGCTAGTACTAGTTGCAGGACTGGGATTCACATCCTAGCATCTGAATGGGATGCCAGAGGCCAGTCTCTTCTGAGGTACGCTTTATTTATTTATTTTTTAAGATTTTATTTATTTGAGAGGGAGAGAGTGTGTGTGTGAGTGAACATGAGCAGGGGTGAAGGGGGGCAGAGGTAGAAGACGACTCCCCACTGGCAGGGAGCCTGATGTGGGGCTTGATCCCAGGATCCTAGGATTATGATCTTGAGCCGAAGACGGCTGCTTAACCAACTGAGCCACACTAGTACTCTGGAGTTACATTTATTGACTAAATCACTCCCTTGTGTCTTCTGAGATAGCTATCAGCCAAAATTGTAGCACTTTCCAGATTGCATCTTGGTTTAGAATCCTTGTTGGGATGAGTAACACTGAATTCTGGAGCTGAGAGGCCACACTTGGAAGACTTAACTTAGGGGCTCGCAGACAGCCTGACCTTGGGGAAGTCAATTAGCCTTCTTCGTTTATTCTGCTAAAGTGGGTAGGTAATAAATGCTTTTTGAAGTGTCTTCAAAAGCTACAAAGTATCATGGTGCCTAGCATTGTTCCAGGCAACCAGAAGGTAAAAGAAAGTTGTTATTACAGGCAAGAACTTTATTACTAATTGAAACATCATTTATTTACATAGTTTTCCTTCACTTGCCTCTTAACCCACTGCCAACCTTGCCTTAAAACCCAAGGGATCTTGTTTTCTTAGAGAAAAATGAATCCTGTCTAGGGCCTTCTTTCTTTCTTTTTTTTTCTTTAAGATTTTATTTATTTATTTGACAGAGATCACAAATAGGCAGAAAGGCAGAGGGGGGAAGCAGGCTCCCCTCTGAGCAGAGAGCCAGATGTGGGGTTCGATCCCAGGACCCTGAGATCATGACCCGAGCCGAAGGCAGAGGCTTAACCCATTGAGCCACCCAGGTGCCCCTAGGGCCTTCTTTCATACTTTGTGCAGACATTCATAGTAGTGGACACTTCTGACATCCTTGTAAGATTCTCTTTCTGAGTTGGGTGCTGTGACATTCCACTTGAGATTCTTCCTTCTCTGTTTCCTTTATTGATTTATTTCCTTATTCCCTGAACAACAGTTTTTTGTGATGTCTGCCCCTACCCTAGACACTACCAGTTTTACAGTCCAGAGGGTTTACTCACCTTCACAGTTAATATGGGGTATCTAGGAAAGAAGCACTGTCTTGCACTTCCCCTGAGTGAATTCTTTCTATACCAAAGCCTCAGCTTCCCCTCGGTTTCTAGGCCCAGCCTCTCACCAAGTGTCGTTCCCATGTTTTCTGATTTGTTCAGGTTGAAGCTTCTCCATCCAAGAGTTCTTAACCTTTTCTAGAGCACATGTTCCTTTAAAATCTGAAGTAGTTACTGAGCCTTTCCCTTAAAAAGTGTATGTCACATCAGCATCAGAGCTTTACTCAAGGTTAATAGTTGGTTGTGAACTCTTAGGAACTCAGCTGTAGACTTTCCAGGGCTATAAAGACCTAGGTCAAGAACCCTGTGCTCTGAGGAGTCTGACTCAAAGTTAAGAGCTTGTATTGAAAGGGATGGGGAGGGCTGTTAAAGTGGTGAAGAGGGAAAAGGCATCCCAGTCATCAGTTTTTGGTACAGTCTGCCATTCTAAGAACACATTATATAGATGAATGGCAGATTTTCACAATAAAAGGTCAAAAAGATTAAAAGAAACAGCATTAGCTGAAGGTGACAGAAAGGAAAGTGATATTTTAAGTAATTATTTTAAAAATAAATATAATTGAGATAAAATGGAAAATACTTTAAATATTATGAAATACAACTTATATTGTAGGTGGGAGATTAAAAGCATAAGTGGAAATGGGCTTCTGCTCTATATTCTTGAATCCTTAGGAGAGCTTGTGGCTAGAGAGCCGTGTCCCACCAAGCACAAGGCAGGATGTTTTGTGCAGTCCTCCTGAGAGCCCTATCTTTTAGGAACAAGCCCTGGGAGTTGGGTGGGAGCTTGAGGATCAGCTTCCCAGGGCTCCAGAGCAGGCGCAGGTTTTCTGCTAGGTGCAGTCGAGGTTTACCAATGCCTGGCTTCAGAACATGCCATTTTTCCAACTGGAAAGGAGACTCCTGAGGAAGAAGGTCACAGGCTGGAAAAAGTCATTTTTAGGTAGAAATGCTTTTTTTTTTTTTAACCTGACTTTACCTTTTTTGTTTGTTATACAAGTAATTAGCTCTTAGTAGAAAAATTTTGAAGTGCAGAGATAGAAAAATCACCCATTCTTTGACATAATCTGGAGTCAGATATAAATGGCATTGTGGTCATTGCTCTTTTAGTTATTTTGTACAATTTTGTGATCATACTCTAAATACAGTTTTATGTTGTGCCTTTTTTGTTAATGCGTTGTTAGCCTTTTCCTTGTCATTAAAATTTTTCATGGCTTTTCATGGCTGCATGGTATTCCACATTTTGGAGTTTAACCTGATTTCCCTAATACTGGACATTTGGAATATGTATGATTTTGCTCTTATAACTGGTAATGCAGCAATCGCTTCTGTAGACAAATCTCTTTCTGAATTTTCTGATTATATCTTTAGTACATACAGTGCTCAATAGGCTCTTAATGAATTACTTTTGAAGGTAACTGTTATACTGTATCCTCACCAACATTTAAATGTGTTAACATTTAAAAGTCTTTTTTAATGAATCAGAAGTAGTATCTTTAAAAAATTTGCATTGTTTCATTAATGAGTAGAATGAACTGGTTTGGTTTTGGGGTTTTTTTTTAACTTTTTAAAAAGATTTTATTTGTTTGTTTGAGAGAGTATGAGTGTTAGAGCACAAGCAGGGGAGAGGGGTGGAGGGAGAGGGAGAAGCAGACTCCACCCTGAGCAGGGAGCCCAGTGTGGGGCTCTATCCCACGACCCTGGGATCACGACCTGAGCCAAAGGTAGACACTTAACCGCTTGAGCACCCAGGCACCCGAATGAACTATTTTTCACTGGGCTTCTGGTTTTGTTAGGTGTTCGTGGATTTTGCTCACTCACTTATTTAGGTCTTAGGAGGATTCTTAATATATATGCATTTTTTATAGATTAAGGATAATAACGCTTTTTCATATCAGTAGTTATTTTTGACTGCCTTTTTTTTCATGTAACATTTTAATTTCTTTGTTTTCCCCCATAGCTTTATAGCATAGAAAAATTTCATACACCTAGGAGATAAAATAAGTTTTACTGTGGAAATTGTTTAACTTACGGTATAGTGTGTCAGTGGAATAGGTTTTACTTTACTTTTATCATTGTAGAATAATAATGTAAACACAGAATATCCGCATCAAGTAATCAGAGACCCTAAAAAGTAAAATATAAAAGGATGACCCAGGGCAAAAGTAGGATAGAATATATCTAATTCTATTGGCTTATTGATGTTGCAATTCTAAGACAGCTTTTTTTTTTTTTTCTTTTTTTTTTTTTCCCCATAGATGAAGTGTTCAGAGGACATGAGCCAGGGCAAGCAGCAAACAGGTCTGTGTCTGCAGCTGATGTTGTTTTATATGGAGTGAACCTAATTCTGCCTCTGATGTCACAGGATCTTTTGAAGGTAATTGAAGACAGTGAATGTGAACATCCAAAGTGTGTATGTTTGGAGTTAAGATGTTTTAGGCAAGAATACACCTGATTTAATGAAGGGGATATAAGTACCTGCTTATCTGTTAAGTACACATGAAAACTAGAATTTTAAGTTCCTATTGTGTGTCATTCACACTCCTGTATGCAGCTCAATGCGCAGTTTATGTCCTCTTTAATTGTGGCCCAGAGTCCTGCATGTCACTGATGATTAGTGACAGAAAAAAATGGTTCTTTTAGAAACTTAGTTCTAATGTTGGCAGTTCTGATTCCCTCATCATTTGTCATTAGACAACTTAAGTTAAATGTTTGGGTGTATTCCACTGATACTTTTGAACATTATTCTCAGATGTGAGGGATTGAGCTATAGAAGGGATTTTTTATCTACCCCATGTAGAAGTGGTATGGTAAAAAACCAGGACTACCACAGTTTTTAAATTTGTGTATGTTCTGATAACCTCGTGTCTTGGTTTCAGCAGTCAGTATCGGTGGTGATGAGTCTGCCTTTTCTTCTTCCTTTAAGTACCACAGGGGAGGATAGTCTCTTGTGAGTTGTCATAGAGGGTGAGGACAGAGATGTGGATGGGAAGGAAGTGGGAAGTGTGTGCGTGTGCGCATGTTTGCAGCTCACACAAGGTGGAGTTGGAGAGGGAAAGAGAAGTCAGTCATGGGAAGGAAGAAGATAGAGGTTGAGAAGTGGTTGAAAGTTGGAGTTTAAGAATAGGAGGTTCTGCTAGATTCCCACAGAGTGGGCTGGGACCACATACTTCTTTCCTTGAGAAGTGTTTTTAGGAGAGGATTCTGAAGCCCTGTTAGCCAAGTATTCATGTAGCTACCAGTAGTAGGGGGACATTTAGTAAGCTCTGTATATTGCTTTTCTTTTAGGATTTTTGGTTTGGTTTTGAGAGTTTTTTCTCATCAAATAGACCATTAAACAGTTAGATGTGTATTAAGTGTACATTGCCTGCTTTTTACTTCAGTTTTCCAGGACTGTCAGCCAACTTTTGGAAGTGTGAAGGAGTGAATATTCCATTCTATACATAATCTTAACAACTCGTATTTCTCTAACATTCTGGAATGCAAATAAACGCATTTGCAAAAGGGTTTTAATCATAGGTCATTTAATAATTTGAAATTTGGCTGTTTTGTCTACTTTTCAAGGTAAAGAGGCTATCTGCAGTTGGATGTAGCTTTTATTAACTGTCCAGAAGATAATTGTTCCTACTGTGTATTACTTTTGTATACTAAAATAGTCCCTTTATTATAACTTATTTTTACATTTAATTCAGTCTTCATGTTTTCTATATCTTGAGTATGTTTTCAAGACATCATTGTACTTTAAGTTTGTCGGTTATTATTTTATTTACTGCATTAATGAATATAGAAACTAGATATCAGTAAGCATCTAAATAATATTTCTTTTTCAGTTTCCAACCCTTTGTAATCAGTACTACAAATTAATCACATTTATCTGTGAGATATTTCCTGAAAAAATACCACAGCTTCCTGAAGATCTTTTTAAAAGTCTGATGTACTCTTTAGAACTAGGAATGACATCATATCCTTTAATTGAGCATCATTATCATTTGTCACTTGGAGGAAAAGATCTTACCTAAAGAAGTTTTTTAAATTTGTGTTTTTTAAAAAATTTCTTTTGTGTTTTAGTTTTATTTCTTTAAGAAAGCAGTCATTTCTCTAACTACCTTAGTTCTGTGTTTCTTTTGTTAGTTTGCCTCACCTTGTTCTCTTTTCACAGATCCCAAAGGTGTTTGGTGCCTGATCCCAAAGTCACTCTTTTCGTTAAGACCCCCAATTAGTAATGTCATTTACTGTTGATGAGTCTCTGATCTTAGCTACCTGATAGTAGAGAAAAATAAGGCTTTTTATCAATTGTGTCCTCTTGATCAGAAACACTAGAAATCTATAGTCCAGCTCCCTCTCAGAACCACTGGAAACCTTTTCTCACATAATGTGTATAGACATATTGCATACTAACCTACTCCCTTACCTGTATTCAGTCCTAGAATTTGCTAGTAGCTATAACTTTTTAATCTTTAATAAGTCAGATATATCTAGTTTGTTCCTTGACCTTCATGATCAGAATGAGTTCGGAGGTTTGCCAGCTTTGCCTGGAAGCTTTGACACCGTTAGCTGAACAGTGTGCTAAAGCACAAGAAACAGATTCACCTCTTTTTTTAGCAACACGGCACTTTCTTAAGGTAAGATGTTTGGGTGGCCTGTCGTGAAACCGTCTGCTTTAATAATTATGGTCAGTGCATGTAAATCTTCATTCAAATGAGGAAATGCTTACATCATTCATAAAGCAGGAAATCATTACTTTTTGTTCACTGTGCTTTCTGGTTATAATTCCCTGAATACATTATTCTCTGCTTTTATTGTGTGTTCTTGAAAATCAGAGTGGTAAAAGTAACAGGGAATTTGGTCACTTGATGATTTCGTTTATCACAGCAAGGGGTAACAATCCCTTATGGTTGGATTTTTAAAAAACTGTTTTCTTCAATTTTCAAATGTATTTAATAAATAAGAACAACTACCATACCTTTTTTTCTTTTTTTGGAATGGGGAGGGGCTGGAAGACTATATGATAATCATATATTTTTATTGAGATGTTTTATGTTGTGTACTTTCAGCTGGTTTTTGATATGCTGGTTTTGCAAAAGCACAACACAGAGATGACCACTGCAGCCGGTGAAGCTTTCTACACATTGGTGTGCTTGCATCAGGTACTGGACACAAGTGTTTTCATGGGGCTCTGCTCATTTTTTTAGCAAGGAGATTATTCATACAGAGAGTGGGCCTTTAATACTTCTAGTCCTTAGAGAATCTGTGACTCATTGCTTCCATTCTGTTTCGGTGAGGCTATATTTCTGTATTTCCTTGTCACTTCTGACTTTCTGTGTTTATTTGACAGTCTTTTTGTCAGTTAATAAGAACTTCTTTTCCTTTCTCCACTGTTGTGAATCATCCTTTGCATAACAAATGCTAGAAACCAGGAATCAGCCTGAACGAATAGTAGTGACATGGTTTTTGTTCTTGAGGAACTCAAAGTACAAGGGAGACCAGATGAGTAAGACCGCAGACCCAGAGGAGTCTGCCTTAGGAAAGCATGGAAATCAGCAGTGTGTATTTTCTGTCATAGTATTCAAAGTGTATTACTTCATATTACACTATGGAAAAGAATATATTGTTTCATTTTTTTTTTGTTCAGCCTTTAAAGACTCTGAAGTACTCATTCACTGGGGGTTAATATAATGGAAGAAAAGTTACACTAGCTCACCTGTCCCTTTCCTGTTCCAGTATTCCAGTATTCCAGTATTCCAGTATTTCAGTCCCTTCCCTAGTCCCTTCAGGTATATGAGAAAAACCATATTGGGTCATCTGCTGCCTTAGTTACCCAACACTCCTTTCCCCTTTTTTGGTCTCCCCACCCCCACCGCCAAGCACATGTAAATATCCCTCATGACTAAGTGATTTACTTTATTTTTATTATTATTATTATTATTATAAAAATGCTTTGGCTTTTTTTTTTCCTTCCTTGTTTAGAGTCCATAGTATTTGCTGTGAGTGGCACTTGGAGTTTGATTTTATTTACCTGTTTAATAAAGATAGGATTTTGAGGCCTTTCGTGTTACTTAAAGACTCCTTATAGACTTCCTGTGCCACCTGCACCCCAAGCTGAAGTTATTCTCGGACTTCAGGTCTTGCTGTACTCTATAGGTACTACTTTCTGCAGATGGTACCCAACTCAGGTCTGTAGCCTTTTGCTGTCATCTTACTTCCTTATTGCTTACTAGGAGGATAGGTGTCTTTTCCCTATAGATATAAGCCATTGCATTTCAGTTGCCTTTAAAAAAAAAACAAAACAGATTTACACATTGTAGAAAGGAGAACAGGGCTTTAGGTTTGGCTAATATAAAATCTTGCTGGGTCTGGCCCTAGAGGGGGTATCATTTAGGGAAATGATTTGAGTTTATACTTACTCCTCTCTGAGAGGTCTGTTCGTGGCCATCCTGGTTTCATGCTTGTGGGTCAAGGATGGCTACTGTGCCTTACTCTTCCTTTCCAAATGTAATTAACATTTCATTTCACCATTTTGTCTATCATGATATCCCAAGGAGCTGATGAAAAGTAGTGTCAGATCCACTTTTTTTTTTTTTTTTTTCAAGAGAGCTTATCTTGAAAAGCTGTTTTGTTTGAATGTCCCTTAACCCCACACCTACTCCTCTATGTAAGGCTTTATTATAGAGGGCATTAGAAACAGAATCTCTATACAAACACCCCACCCTACTCCCATGTTCCTGTGTTTCTTATGCTCCTTCTTCTGCCCTCTCTCCCAGAGCCATTGGGTCCATTACTGGTTTGGAGCTACATTTGCTCATTGTTCTACTTCCACCTTGAGAAAGGACTGAAATACAGTCCTCCCACTATACCACCTCCTTCCAAACAACTCCTGTCTGCCTTTGTGTGACTCTGCTGTCCTCAGAACTGAGTCAACAGGATGTCTATATAAACCTCTGGAAAACTGTTGAAAGTCAGGTTGCAGACTAAGATTATATATAAAATGCAAAATAAATACGAAAAATGTGCTTGGAAAACAGAGAAGAGGAACACAACAGTGTTGGTAATTACATGACTTCTAGAGCCAAGCAGCCTGGATTCTTGCTGTAAAAGCAGTGAAATCAAAAAGAAGGGGGGGATGCAGTGCAATCTTGGACATATTACTTATATCACTGTATGTAAGAACTTCATCTGTGGAACAGAAGTATAAACAGTACCTACCTCATAGGATTGTTATAAAAAGTGAGTTATTAATGTAAATGACTGGAACAGTACTTGAAATATAAACTTTCAGTAAATGTTAACTTAAAAAGAGTTGTCATGATCATTTCACGATGTATTCAAATATGGAATTATTATGTACATACACTAATGTTATATGACAGTTATACTTTAATATAAGAGAAAAGACCTGTTATACCCTGCCTTTCAGAATCCCATAAGCCAGTACCTGATGTGATCTATTGTGTGACATTCAAGGAAGATAAATGTTCTTATGTGTACTTTATCTCTTCAATAGGCTGAATACTCTGAATTGGTTGAAACATTACTGTCAAGTCAACAAGACCCAGTTATTTACCAGAGATTAGCAGATGCCTTCAACAAACTCACTGCAAGCAGCACTCCTCCTACGCTGGACCGGAAGCAGAAGATGGCCTTCCTAAAGAGTTTAGAAGAATTTATGGCAAATGTTGGTGGTCTCCTTTGTGTAAAATAAACAACAAAACTTTATGCTTAATTTAGATCTTTCTGCAAAGTGCACTGAATTGCTAAAAGCTGACTTGAGTCTTGTCCTGTTCTTCAGTTCCTTGGCTGTTTTGGATTTCGGAGAGCCTGAAAGTTTGATATTTAATGCAGTGAAACAGGAGAGGTCACTTTGAATCAGCTTCTGCTGTTGGGTGTTAGCCACAACCTGTCACATATGTCTTGTAGATTTTGGAATGGTGATTTAGGATTTTCAATTCCATATATGTGCAAACAGATATGGCACCATGAAATGCATATTCAGTGCCTTTCCCCCCTTATCAAAACATTAGGTGGCTAGCCAAAGTTCAGAATTTTTGTTAAATTAAATGTTAGATGGACATATGCTCCCTGTTATTTCTCAAAATGTTGTCCACAGATCACCTGCATCACTCAAAGAGCTGGTTGAAAAGGTAGTTCTTGGGTCCAACTGTAGATCCTCAGAGTCATAATTTCTGTGTGTTGGGCCTTGGATTCTTCATCTTAATAAGCCCCTTCCCTCTGCCACCCCAAAAGTTTTAAATCAATGCAAAAGACATTGGAAACTCCTAAGAGGTTTTGTGCTTTCAGACTTTTCCTCCCTTTGGTGATAAGGTTTATAATTGAGCAGGAAGAAGACACACCGGGTGTTTGTTGGCTTCTTGTAGCACACACTCTCGCTCTTTTTTTTTGTGACATCCCTGGTGTCACAGGTTTTGTGTAATGCAGGTCTCTAATCATACTCTGATGCCTGAACTTAAGGAGGAAAATACATGTATATTTTTGTTCCATAAAAAGAACTTTAGGAACTGTAGCCATTTCATTGCCTTAATTTTAAGAAGAAAATACAAAAAAGAGAAGATTTGTTTTAGTAAGACATCAAGTCTTGATGCTTCAGAGTTGGTTTAGGCTGTTAGCTGCTATGAACCTGGTGCCCTTTTGATCGTGTATTTATGTGGGTTTATGAGTGAAATGAAAGGCTCATTCATTTGTAGTCTAACTTTTTGAGTATGTATCTCTTCAGCCATGTAGCCATGGCTAATAATCTACTCTGAATGGCTTGCTTAAGCAATAACTATTTTAAAGGATGTGAATTACTGATTCATACAGACTATTATACATTGGGGCATTAGGGGCAATAATTATGCTAGAGTGGACATTCTCCTCATTTCACAGGAGCCATGTAAATTTAATTTAAGAGATTAAAAAATTCCTATTTAGATCCTCTAGTTTGACTTTTCTAATCAGGACTTTTGTACTGCTGCCATGCTCCACGTAATTCTGTATGCCAGCTTAAATTATGGAAATGAAAGCTAATTTATAAACTGCAGGCATATGAAACTCTGCCCACTTCAGTGTCAGAAATCCCACAGCACAGTGACAGGACTGTGGTGCAGGCGCGCACTGCAGCTGTGCTTCCAAGGGGTGGGCTTTCTCCGTGTTCTTGAACACGCTCAACTGTCCTTCGAATGTAGTGTTGATATCTGAATTGCATATAGTATATGCACCTTTACATGAGATGCTGTGCAAAACTTTGTATAACTCTGTGCTACTAACACTTATAGTTAACAAAACTGGAGCATCGAAAATTATACCCACCCTGTGCATGTGACGTTAGACACGAGTGAATGCAAAGCCTAGGGCCGTAACTTTGTAAGGAACATTACTCTTAATTCGATCACTGTTAAGTAACAACTGAGGTGGAGCAAAAATATCTTAAAAGACAGGTAGGAAAAAACTAATATCACTCTTCTTGAAATATACATACTATATTTTTTAAAACACTTCAAACAAGTGCATTTATTTTTAGATTTCCTCTTCTTTTTTTCCCCTTAACGTGAAGTCTGATGCGGCAGTGTTCTTGGTGCTTTATGTTTCCCAGCTCCCTAATGCTTTCTCAGTAGTTGTGAGCTGTACGTATCTATCTGTGTGTTCAGTAATATAGTCCCTTTGCCAAAGGATGCTGAAATACGCAACTGACTGGGTAGGTCTGCTGGCCATGACAAAATTATGATCAGATTGTTAAAAGTAAAGATGAGTAGGAAAGAAATGACTTGTTAAATAAAAAGGCATCAGTATTTAGTAACTTTTCTATAGACAAAAATGTATCTGCTGAATTGGCCCAGATGTTACTACAATACTGCAATTTCATTTAGATCAGTTTCAGTTAAAGTGAGATTTACTTCAGATTGGACCAAATGATGCTTCAGTATCACCAGAATGTTGATCAGTGGCAAACGGGAAAAACAGCCACCACCATTTTCTAGGTAATGGGTGTGCCACTTTAATTGCAATGGCTAAGACTTCTTTTCAGGGTGTTTGTGTATGTTTGCCTGGTTGAATATTTGCTTAGTTTGGGTCTTTTGTTTTACTTTGTCCAGTTTTGTCTTTGGCTGTGTTTACTGGCTCTTTGGTTTTGGGGGTTTTTGTTTTAATGCTCTTGGCCCAGTGGATGTAAAGAACACTGGCTTAATTCCAGTAAATTGGTTCATACTATTAAACTAAGTTGTTAAAAGAGTTTTAAAAACAAAAACATTATTTTTGCTCCCCTTTTTATATGTTAAAGGGACACTGTCGAAGATAGGATTTTTAGAATTTTGTGTTTTACAAAATTTCTGTTGTTCATATATAGTATCCTTTAACTTAAAGTTTTCAGTTCATTCTTTGAGTTATTTCTGTTTTTATTTTCCTTGACCATTTGTTTCCCAAAGTCATAGTCTCTACAGAGTCCCACGGCACAATCACTAGGGACTTGGTCCTTTCACAATTTGTATCCATGTAACAGCACCTGTAACTGTATTCTTGTAGCTCTGTTAAAAGGTTTGTTTGTCTTTACAGCCCTTCTGGATAGGTGGCTGCCTGGGTAGCTAAACTATTTGGCAGTATTTGACAGTATCCTTTTCAACATATTTATCCCTGTCTTTCTGCCTTGCTGTCTCTTAATCTCTTGGAAGACAGGGGGAGCATGTTAACATCACTGCATTGAGTTTTTTTGTCTGGTATAAAGTATGACATGTAAAAAAAAAAAAAAATCTTTGCAATAGTTTTCAAATTTTAAGAATTTAGCCTTATTTCATTGTAAACCATGTATCTAATTACATTACATTGCTCTGTTCAGATATGATGGTTACACCTTTTTTTTTTTTTTTTTTTTAGTTTTCACTTAACAACCAAGCATCTCTATTATTATAACTTCCCCCCCCAGCCAGCAATATTTAAACTCCCCTTATAGTCTTTGATTGAATTTTCTTTTACCAAGACATCAACTCTTTGTCTTTCTAATATCACCATATTTCCCATTTCAGTTAATACTTATATGAATCCCTCAAGTATTGAAGAGAACTAGCTTTCAGTTTCAAGGATTTCAGGTTTGAGTATCCTAGTATTCACTGTCAGTTGAACCCTTAACCCTCTTAAAACAGTTTTGTTTCTGTTTGCCACTTCCATCATTAGAGGTGGTTGTCATTAGACCTTATAAGTTAGCTGTCTCTGACAGATAATTATCATTATTGGTTCCTGAATAAAATATTAACTGTTAAAGCAGAAGGAACCTCAGAACTTCTTAGTGTTTGTGGTTTTTTTTAACAGAATAAGGAACTGATTTGATATAAGTTTTTTAACATAATTTTCTATAAATTCTTCTACAAAACAGCATAGCTGATTTGAGGATATAATAATGTTTTAAATTATTTTAAAATGCAAGTGGGTATTCTCTGATTTGGTAAAATACTACATTTAAGAATTCTTAAAAAATTGATTTTCTAAAATTAAAAAATGTCCAAATTAGGTATGTTGCTGAGCTCAAATTAATTTGAGGTACCCTGGTGAAAGCTGAACTTTAAATACTTAAATTTAGATGTGAGAAATCACATTGATGATAAAGGGAACCCATAACATACTTAGCCAAAGAATATATTTGGTCATTTAAAGATACAAACCTAATAATGGGCATCCATTCTTTTTTTAAAGAGGATGGATGAAGTAATGTGTTTCTGGCCTGTAACTCTCTCTACTTTGGATAGACTGAAATATTCCACAGTCGCTTCAGTGGTGATTGGGAGGTGCAGCTGGCACATTAGACTTCTGAGACTCACGCCAAAAACCATCTTCATCCACCTCACCCACTGGGGTTTGTGCTTTACTTATTCCCAGGCCTTTCCACCAGTAGAGAGAATTTGTTGTCTCTTTTTCAATCTATATTCTTAGGCCTCTTAGCTATTAGGAGCTGTCAGATGTGTACTAATAGCATATTTTCCTAACCTGAAATTAAAAATACTGCATCTGCACCATGTACCTGATAGGGATCTGACCTCAAGTGTGTTCTGAGCCCAGGCTTCCTGGCGTGGTGTCTTTTTACCACATAAGATTATGACAGATTGCAAATACTGGTATTATGATTTGGTTCTCTGTACAAAGAAAGAAGCTCCATGCAGTGAGTTTGTGGTGTAATGGTCACAAAATGTTAGCACTGCTACCATTCAGCACGTGTAAAATTTTTTAAATTTATAAATATTAAAATTTTAAACTTACACTAAGACTTTTCAGTTTTTTTAAGAAACCCAGGGATGAGTATACTGTTTAAATATTTACCTCTATTAACATTACTGAAGGTATAAAGTTGCATTTAATTTTTCAAAAGATGCTACAGTATGATTTTAGGAAATAAATCAAGGCTATGTATTAAGCCAGTTACAAGCTGAATATCAAATTGATAAAATTTTATTTGTATTTTTAAAATCCATAAATGGGAGTTAAATGTGTCTTTTCACTAAATATTTTTATTACATTTTTGTTTTGACCATGTGTGATTTGTTCATGGGTATTTAGCTAGACTGTTTTATGAAGCTTATTAAAATGGTGCTAGTTCATTTACAATCATAGGATGTTTGATACTGGGGACATTACACAGTCATAAGATAATTTTGAATAAAAAACATGAGACATATCTATATAGATAAAATAAAGATTTGCATTACCTTTTGGGAAAACACCCCAACCCTAATAGAGTATTCAGAATTCAGAAAGAAAAAGTTTTGTTTATATTCTGTAATATTGAGCATATATTTATTTTTTTATTTCACCTCACAGTCTTACAAACATTTCCAAAGTTATTAGTCAAATCACTGGATTTGGGCATATTTGTAGTAAATATTATTAGTAGTTTGGGTCATTCTTTCCGGGCTTTCAGGGGAAGTGGAGAATTACCATCCTGTTCTGTGTTAGACTTAACAGACTTTCACCCTTTCTCCAGTCTTAAGTCTTGTAAACATGTGCGGTGGAAAGTTTTTTGTTTTTTGTTTTTTTTAAGAAAAGCAAATGCCTGAAATATATTTATTTTAAACTTGATTTTGCTTTGAATATTCATTGATTTATTATGGTATTTCTTAGGTTATGTTGAAATTTGATTCTACTCCAAGTGTAGATAAAGAAAAAGCAGGTTGTTTAAGGGGCAGAGTAAGTAGAGTACATGTTGAGTTTTTGTTTCACCCTCTTTCATTATTAAGGAGGGACGTTAGGCACAGACTAATCACCTGTCATTTGAAGAGAGCCATAGGTGATATTTAAGGTCCCACATATAGAAATTAGTTTTTTAAAAAATTCATCTTTAATGGCTGTTTCTAAGAATACCGTCATTTGTGAACAATGCCTCTGGTGCATTGATTAGATTATGTTACATTTTTGTTTGTGTTTTAAGCATAGCTTCCCAGATTGGGTCTTATGCATTCTTTGTAATCTCAAATGGCGGTTCAATTTGACTTTCTTTTAAAACTAAGTAGAAGCAAAGACATGTTCAGTGAAACTAATGAGAAAATCTTTGGCTCAGAAATTCCATACAGTACTAATAGCGTTATGTCTCACCTCCTATTGACTAATTTCTGGGCAAATTATTTTTAACAACTAGCAGGACTATGAACAGAGGTAAGTCACTGATGATTCCTGGAGTTGAAGAATGAAAAAACTGAAGAGAAGCGCACTTAAATAGGGATTTGATAAATATTATTTCCACAGTAGTTAGTGGTTTTAAGTTTTGATGGCTTTCATGTCCGTTTACTTTGCCAGGTGAATCTTCAAATATTCCTATTAGTAAGCCTAAGATCTTAGGCTGCAATACTCATTTGTACACCTGCTTATAACTGCGTTGCCCTGGATGGTCCTTTCTGAGGACTCACCTGGTAAAGCCTTTTGACTTGATACAGTACAGGGGAGAGGCAGAGAGACGTAGATTCAATTCCTAACTAAGCTATTTAGGGTTTATGTTAATTTCCATGGGCCTATCACTTATATCATAGGACTATAAGTGTTGTTAATTCTTCCCGAAGGAAAAATTTTAAACATGGTAATGGATATAATAGTAGATGCTCAGCAGATTCCATTATATTTAAAGATTATTTCCAAGAACACATTTTGATCAATAAATGTGTCCTAATACAAAGTCTAATACCTGATTGTCATTAATTACTTTCAAATACTGTGACACCTACACATCAATAAAATGTGACCTTCTAGCCCTAGCCAAACCACCATGTTGATATTGGGATAGAGTTCACCAAATTATTTACTGTTTCTAATTTTCTATATGATAAAATCGATTAAGTTGGTGGTTTCATTTCTGTTGAATATTCAGCTTCTGTTCCTACAACAATAACAATCCTAAAGTGATTTCCTAAGTAAGTTTCATGAATCACTAATTCTTTATGACTTAGTGTTATCAAATAAATTGGAGAAATAAGCCAAGTGGGGTTTTTTTGGTTGGTTTTTTGTTTTTACTATGTGAAGTTAAAGCTTTACTACACTAATGCACATTGGAAACTCTAGAAGATCTTAATTAGATTTTCTTCACCTTATTTAATGGTTTCTTCTCAAAGCATCTTGTGGGACTAGAATTCTAGAAAACATCCTTTGCAACATGCTTAGTTTGAGTAATCTGGTGATACGGTACTTGACGAATAGAAGAAAAAGACTTCTTGTAATTATGGGTAATTACTAGTTATTTTTTAGAAAGGGAAAAATGAAACTAAAGTTCATCTTACAAAACATTTTCAAAGTAATCTTCATTCCTTTTATGTACCATTTCTGAAGAGTAGCAAGATGAACAAAAATAATTTCTGAATACACAAAGGAGTAATTCCTGGATTGAAACTGATTTGAAAGCATCTTTCAAGTCTAGTTTAACTTGACAGATAATCTTCACTTTACTTCAATAATAAATTGCCTTTGATGTTTTACATTTCTTCATGATTTTCAAAAACCATTAAATTACAATGCAAACATTTCACCAGGAAAATTCTAATCTTCATGCAGTAGAGACGTGCTGTCTGGGCAGTTAGCACTCTTGCTGAAGGTACAATTATATGAACTTCCTGACATCTAGGTCACTTTATTTATAAAAATAACGTGTAGCCGTACATATCACATGAAGCTACCTTGTGTCTCACATGTTATGAAAGCAATTGAAACTTTGAAAGCTTAAAAAGATGTGTTTTTTTTTAAGATTTTATTTATTTATGACAGATAGCAAGAGAGAGAACACAAGCACAGGGGAGCTGGAGAGGAAGAAGCAGGCTCCCACTGAGCAGAGAGCTTGATATGGCACTGGATCCCAGGATGCTGGGATCATGGCCTGAGTCGAGGTCACTTAATGACTGAGCCACCCAGGAGCCCCTAAAAAGATGTTTAAAACCAAAAATAATTTGCTTTAGCATTAATTTTCTGATAATTTACAAGCCAAGACAGTCTCATATGTATGGACACTACCTCTGTAAAAATGTACTGCCATAAAAGTTGGTTATTGTTTCTTGGTTCATGTTACTGATTTCTTTTAGTTTCAAGTATTTTCTTTACAGCCTCTTTGCTAAGTTACATCTGATTTTGAAATATTTAGTATATTTGTCTTAAGTTCAAAGCATTCAAAGTAAAGCATGTTATAGACCTGCAAATAGTACCTAAAATTTTGGTACTCAACAAAGTTGTAAACCTCTTTTATGAACTATGGAATGTCATCATTTGGCAGCTGAGCAATTCATTTATATCCTCATCCCCCCCAAAAAAAAAAAAAGGACTTAAAGCTATTCAGAAAATATGTAACTTAGCAAGATCATAAAATTGATGAAGGTAGGAACATAACATTGATTGCCTTGGGGAATGGAAAAATATCTCATTTGAGTTTCGGTGACAGTGAAGCTGGAAGGGAACCTCTCTTACACTATGTGTTATGTGGTAGGTACTGTATGCTAGATGTCTTACATACTGAAGGCACTCAACTCTGAAGGCTCTGAAGGACTCCTGCAAGTCAGCTGACCAAAAAGTGCCTATCATTTTCATGGATAATGTTGCCTCATAATTACATTGTTTGCCAAATTAGTAGCGGGTCTTATTTCAGCATGTCATCGTTCACCAATCAGATCTTGCGCTCATTTATATCGCTTGCATTCTATAGCTAACCCACAAATGAAAAATGCCTCTAATCCTGTCAGTATTACAAAGCCTCAATTTAATGTCTTAATGCCTCTATTTAAAAAAATTTTTTTTTAATTCCTGTATTAAGACTGGGGAAACTAGACAGAGGTTTGAATTTAATATTTGTAAAACGGACATCTAGCTTCAAGTGCAAAATAAGCTACCTGGAATACGTTTAATTTGAAGGGAATCTAAAACCTTAAATTTTGTTGCCACCGTTCTTAGGTGTAATTTATAAAATAGAGAAACGAGAGGAAACAGTTCCCATCAGGAGTCAGCACTTGCCCTCTCTTAGAGCGGGACTTTGAAGGCCTGGAGGAAACTGCGCTCACCCGCCTTCCGGGAGCGCCCTCGGGCTGGAGGCTGTGCGCATGTGCAAATGCAGCACGGTCTGGCCCCGCCCACTGTCCTATCATGGAGTGACTGCGCACGCGTGGCTTGTGAGTGGAAGATTCCCGGGTGCCAAGGTGGGGTAGTTTCCGCGCTGCTCGGCGGCTTCGGAATCGATTGTGGTTCTTTTTCTCTTGTGACCCTTTCTCCGGTGCAGTGAAGGAGGAGGGGTTTCAATTAGTGGTGTCTGGGGATGGCTGCGGAGCTGAGAGGGGAACCTGGTTACTGTTGTATGAGACGCGGCCTCGTGGGCCCCGGCCCGGGAAGGTCCGCACGACTGGTCTTAGGCAGTCCAGGTTCGGGGAAGAGTCAACCCCCAGGCCAGGGCAGCACGAGAACTCCCCTCTGATCAGAAACGGAACTGGGGCCTACTGCCATTTACTTCTTTGCCCCGGACGTTCAAGCCTCCACACCTGTCTCCTGGGGCCTTAGGAGGCAGGTCTTCTGCTGGGCGCAGGGTGTTAAGGGACATAGACCAGGCCCCAGCTCTCCAGGGCAGGCGGGGACACGGGAAACTTAGCGGTACTGAAGGGCAGTAGCGTCTTCGTGCTACAGGAATCATAGTAAGGGACCTAGCTGGGATGGGGGACACTTTCCAGGGGAAAGGGAGGATGTATAAGATAAGAAGGATATCTTGACAGGAGTTGTGATTTCGTGGAGGGACACAAAGCAGTTCATCGTGTTGTACGTTTACGATCTGTATTAAACTGTAGGTAAATTTTACCTTTTTTAAAGTTAATTTTTTAAAATAACAGGATAAGTAGAATTTTAGAAAATGAGAGGGAAGAAAGCATCTTAGGCAGGGTGACTACGCATACAAAGATGAAAATGAAAGATTCTGGCCCTTTTCTGACAGTAAATGGGATTAAGGATAGAGTCGGAGGGCAATATGCAAAACTATTTAGGAAACATCTAGGCCATTCTTAACCCATTTTCAGAAGGAGCCTTACAGACTACCTCGGATTTCCCTTCCCTCCCTCCATACCTCCTACCCATTTACTCAGGCTCTGAGATGAGCCGTAAACCTAGGGATTTTTCCTAGTGCTCTTTCCACTGAATCATGCTGCCTCGACTAAAATAACTTGCAGACGGCAATATGATACTGTGTGAATTTATACAGTGGGGAGGGAGTGGCTTGCTTTAGTAAATTTAATATATGGAAATTGAATTTTATATATTTGAAGTATAATTGAATTTACACATTACTTTTTAGGATTACATGAGTTATATTGAGTTAAATACTATTTAGAGAAATAGAAAGTAACCACAGTCTATTAGGAGCCTGCTAATCCCTACTGGTGCTGTAAGTTAATGTGTCCAGCCCTTTGTTCATGCTGTTCCTTCTGCAGTCCTCACTCTTCATCTTTTCTTTTCCCTCAAGGCCAAGTTAAAGTGCCACCTGCTGTTTCACTTCTATTCGCCCACTTATGCTCTTCATTCTGATCCACGCTTTTCTAATAGAGGACTCACCATATTATCACGATGATTTGTCTATTTCTCAACCATGGCACTGTAGACATTTGAGGTCAGATAGTTCCTTGTTGTGGAGGGTTGTCTTGTAAATACATGGTATTTGCCAGCATTCCTGGTCTCTACCCACTAGATACCAGTGTCACCCCCCACACACACACTTCTGACAACCAGAAATATCTCCAGACAGTGCCAAATGTTCCCCTTCTGGGGCAGGCAGCGGGGGTACAAAATCTATGAGAACCACTGATCTCATGTATGAGCCATATGAGGCTCAGGATCAGTTTAATAACATGACATAGCACTTCCCAACTTTTCTGGACTTGAAAATCTCTTTCACATCAATTTCATAAACCCACTTAAAAACCATTGTTTTTAAACAATGCTAAAGATATAATAAAGTAGTGACTTAAGTAAAAAAGTGAGAATATTGAAACTAAAGTTCATTTCATTTAGTCTGTAGCAATGTTTATTACATAAGCAGATTTAAGTTTTTCCCACTTAACAAGTGATGCAATCTTGAACTCACTTTATTAAGGTAGAAAACAGTCCATGATTGCTAAAATTGCAGCCCCCTCCACTCTCCACATGTTCCTCCACTGATCTTACTATCATCCAACACATTTTATTCCTATTGCTTATATTCTGTGCCTCACTGGAATATAAGCTCCAACAGGACTGGGACTTTGATTTCCATCACTAAGAATAGTGATTTGTACAACGCAGTACCTCAGTAAATGATTACCAAATGAATGGATTGGTCAGCTTTAAAATTTTATTTTGGAACAGAATCCACATTAAACTATAGATTGGAGTATAAATTGCCTTTTACAGCAGTGAAAGTAGACAGTTTTCTTAAACTGCTTTTTAGAATTTTTTTTTTAAACAAAAACTGGTTTCTTTTTATGGTTTTCAGGTTTTATTTCAAACTGCAGTTTGAAAGCCCTTCTCCACAAATGGAGCTGTGGAAAATGCTTAGTACTAGTAAAGAAAAATTCAGATTTTCCTGTCTGTATCAGGGATATATGTACGTACATGTGCCTATACAATGTACATGGGTGTGCACACATACATATATGTATATACATATATGTATGTATATACATACATTAACACACACATACTTTTTTTGTCCTTTACCTCTTCTAGACAGTAGTGTAGTGTAGCTTTGATCAGGAACTGGTTGTACACTTCAACTATGCCAGGAGATGCTGGATTGTAATAGTTGCCCGATTCTTTTCCTGAGTGAAAGGAACTCTTAATCCTGAAACACCAAACCAAAATGAGACCTTTTGTAGGTTGTGGATCAGTTTGCTATATTTTCTTAGTCTCTCTTGGTTTGGCATGCACAACACACTAATCTTTGGAATTTCCCCCTGGAAATTCTCCAGCCTGATAGCTCCTGGTATGCTTTCCTAAAAATTTATTCTTTATGCTTTCTGCAGTAAACTAAAGTTGCTCATTTAAAGTCTTCATACCATTGCTCAGTGGGACTGCTGCAGACCCCTCTGTGTTGATTTAAGTTACTTTTATTCTAAATTACCTTTTCTAAATTCTAAATAAACCTCAAAGGCAAATAATTCATCCTGCTGTCTGCATCATCTGTTCACCACAGATTCTTCTACAACTACAGAACTTAACACATTTCTCAAATTAAATATAAACAAAACTATAAAACAACAAAATTCAAATTAGTTCATTGCGAACATTGTTTTATTGCTGAATTAGTAGGCAGTTCTTTTGAGATTATTCCTAATTTACCTGAAACTGTATAATGCATCAGTTCTTTTACCAGCCACTTGATGCAAAGGCTATGTCCTCTACCTTCAGTGCTCTTTTTCCTTTCTTTGCCTACAGGAGAACTTATTCTTTAGATCGTAGTGTAAATATCCCTTCTTCACGGAAGCCTTTAATAACCAGAGTCATGACAACAATATAATTTAATTACCTTACTTAACCATCCATTGATATCCATGCTAGTAACATTTCCCTCAATATTTTTATTGTGATAATATACATGTAACATAAAATTTACCATCTTAACCATTTTTAAGTGTACAGTTCAGTAGTGTTAATATATTCAGCATTGTTGTGCAACAACTGCCACCATCCGTTTCCAGAACTCTTTTCATCTTCCTGTAAAACTGAAACTATACACATTAAACAACTTCCCATTCCTTCCATTCCCCAGCAACCACCATTCTACTTGCCGCCTTTATGAATTTGACAGTGGAATCATAGAGTATTTGTCTTTTTGTGACAGACTTTTCTCACTTAGCTTAAGGTTCCTTAAGGTTCATCCATATTGTAGCATGTGTCGAATTTATTTCCTTTTTAAGGCTGAAAAATATTCCTTTGTATGCGTATCCATTCATCTGTTGATAGACACTTGGGTATTGGTCTCTTAGATCATGTAGAAAACAAAAAGTAGAGTTATAAATTGACATTACAATAAAAGTAATAAAATTGCTTTCATAATTGCCCATATATTTACCTTTATGAGATCTTTATTTCTTCTACATATGGCTTTCAGTCACTGTCTAGTGCACTTTCTTTTTTTTTTTTTTTAAGATTTTTAAATTTCTTATTTAACAGAGAGAGAGAGATCACAAGTACGCAGAGAGGCAGGCAGAGAGAAAGGGGGAAGCAGGCTCCCTGCTGAGCAGAGAGCCTGATACGGGGCTTGATCCCAGGACCCTGAGATCATGACCTGAGCCGGAAGGCAGAGGCTTAACCCACTGAGCCACCCAGGCGCCCTGTCTAGTGTATTTTCATTTTAACTAGAGGACTTGCTGTACCAATTTTTGCAGGGAAAGTCTAGTGGTAACGAACTCCCTCAGCTATTGTTTATCTGTGAATGTCAGTTTCTCCTTCACTTTTTTTTAAAAGATTTTATTTATTTATTTGATAGACAGAAATCACAAGTAGGCAGAGAGGCAGGCAGAGAGAGAGAGGAGGAAGCAGGTTCCCCGCTGAGCAGAGAGCCCGATGCAGGGCTTGATCCCAGGACCTTGAGACCATGACAGAGGCTTTAACCCACTGAGCCAACCAGGTGCCCCTCTCTCTCACTTTTGAAGGACATTTTCATCAGATAAGGGTTGTTGGTTGATTTTTTTTTTCTCTTCAGCACTTTTTAAGTATATCAGTCCACTCCTTTTTAGCCTCCAACATTTCTGATGAGAAATCTACTAATGATCCCTTTTGGTGATCCCTTTTATGTGACAGGTACCCTGTCTTGGTGCTTTCAAGATTCTGTTTTTGGCTTTCCATAGTTATTTTTATAATGTGTGGGTGTTTTGAGTTTATTCTACAAAAGAGGTCATTAAGCTTCTTGGATATTTATAGTTCTGTCTTTCACCTAATTTGGGAAGTTTTCAGCCATTATTTCTTCAAATAATTGCTTTGTCCCTTTTTCCTCTCTTTCTGAGACTCCCACAGTGTGTATTTTGGTCTACTTGGTATATGCCCTTAAATTCTGTTCACTTTTCTTTGGTCTTTTTTTTTTTTTTTTTTTCTTTTACTCAAATTTAGTAGTTCTAATTATCTTATCTTCAGGTTTGCTGATTCTTCTGTCTAATTTGCCTTTGAATTCCTCTAGTGAATTTTTCATTTCAGTAATTGTAATTCTTAGCTCTGGACCCTTTTAGTTTCTTTTTTTGTTTCCTCTCTCTATTGATATTCCCATTTTGTTCATACATCATTTTCTTAGCTTTTCCCACATCTTCCTTTAGTTTTTTTAACATGTTTTAAAGTCTTTGTGTAATAGGTCTACCATCTGATCTTTTTCAGCGATGGTTTCTCTTGATTTACTTTTTTCCTTTGAATGGGCTATACTTTCCAATTTCTTTGTATGCCTTCTGATTTTTTTTGTTGTTGTTGTTGAAAACTGGTGGTAACTCTGGAAATTAGATTATTCCCCTTCTCAAGGATTATTGTTCTGTTTATTGTTTTGGAGTTTTGATGTTGTAGGGCTATCTGTGCTGAGTATCAGCCTGAGGTGTAAACTTAAGGTCTTCTCAGGTTTTTTTCTGAGCCTCTACCTCTTCCTGGGAAGACTTTAAGTGACTTTCTAAATTCCTCTGTATATGTAGTTGCTTTTTATAATGATCTTGTCCTTAAATGTTTGGCTTCCCAAAGGAGAAAAAGAGAAAAATAAAGTGAAGAAAGAACCACTGGCCCTTTAAATCCTCTCAAAGTTTCTTCAACTGGAGGTGGAAGTAATGACCACATTACTAATGGCCTTACCCTAATGGCTGCCTGACTCTGTGTCTGTGCCTCCATATGCAGAAGCAGCTGTTAGTGAGCAGAGCAC
Organism: Mellivora capensis; assembly: GCA_004024625.1. Lineage (NCBI taxonomy): Eukaryota > Metazoa > Chordata > Mammalia > Carnivora > Mustelidae > Mellivora > Mellivora capensis. The sequence continues at coordinate 77,724 of PISX010003288.1, forward strand.
AGATCCCCAATATTTGAAGGACAGAGCCCTTGTTTTCTACCTTGTTTCCCACAAATTGCATACAAACTACTCCTGGGACTTTGTGTGCTCTTAAGCTTTGTATTTGTTTATTTTAGGCATCAGCTAGTTACAGGGCCAAACTAGTGGCCAGAGTTGTTTCTGTCTTCCCTGCAAACCAGTTTTCATGGGCACATCAAGGTCATTTCACAAATCTCCCAACCACAAACTGTAGAATGTGTGTTTTTATTTTGTGCCCAACAGGGTACATCCCCACCTAATTCCTTCCCACCCACTTGAGCAGTAAAGGTAAGAGTTCCAGGTCTCTCTCTGCTTCCTTGTCCCCACATGTGATAAGTTTTGTATGGCCCTTTATGGTGCACTATGCCTCTCATTTCTAGGGAAACTGAATAATAAACACTTCTTGTAAGGACATTGATCTTTCCGTGCCCTCACTCAGTCACCTTGATATATTAGGAACAAACACAAAACAGAACCCTGTGCACAGCTTCCTGACACAGGAATGAGGAGTGGGGGATGGGTAACCACAGCTGAGCTAAGTGCCAAAACTGACTGAAATTAATCGTAACTTGAGCCTTCCTTTGGAGGTTGCAAGCCTTTAAATAAACTCTAGAGTTCTAAAATAGTTACATCAGACAGATTGTGCCAGTACAGCTGTCTAGGTATGGAGACAGTCTTCCCAGAATCCTCTAATAACCTTTATACACACCCTTTTTCACCATTCATTCCCATGGATACCACTTGGACATTGTCAACTCTCAGAACAGTTTCATCTCTTTCTGACCACGTTATGTTGAGGATACAAAATGGTGGATCTGCTGCATGGATGATTCACTGTGTTGCCTACAGTTGTTACAGTGATAACTACATTTCATCAAATCTGAGATACCATGGATAATAAGAATACCATCACTTTAAGAAAACATGCCCACAGTTAAATTTATACACCATCATCTTTAAAGTCATGTCCTGATTTTAAGTTGTTAGAATGAGAAAAAAAATAGGTGAACGATACTTGGACCTCAGTGTATTAGTTTTGCCACTTCCTGTGAATTTAAACATTTCAAAATATAAAATTTAGAAATGAGAATTGGGTCAGAAAGTAGGAATATCCTTAAATGCAGAATATCTGATTCTTTCCAAATAGAGCTTATGCCAACTTAAATTATTAACCAGCTTAGAGTACCAATATCCCTACATTCTCATCAGCATTTCCATTCTTTCGATTTACTTGTTTTATCTGCCCAAGCTTATTTTGGCCATTTGTTTCTAATACTGAGGATATAGAAACTAATCAAAATATTGGTAAGTGGTTTAGTGCTGTGATTTGTCTGATGTTCATATAAACAAAGCTTTAATCCAAAAAAAAAGTGAAACTGTACACAGATGTTCATAGTATTTTATTCACAATAGCCCCAAACTGGAAGCAATCTTAATTTCCTTCAATGAATGAATGTTTAAATAAATTTTAGGACCAGTATATCAATTTCTATTTTAAACTCATAGGTGCACGCAGGTGCATGCTCACACACACACGTGCGCGCGCGTCCTGCTGCTTGGATATTTTGAATGTATTGATAAATCTGGGGAGAATTTACACCTTAATAATACTGATCCTTCCAGTTCATGAGCATGGTATGTCTCTCCTTTTACTTAGGTCTTCTCTAATTTCTTTCAGCAGTGCTTTGGAATTTTCAGTATTGAGGACTTAAAGTCTTTACGTTAAATATACTCATGAGTATTTTTTATGCTATTTTATAGGAAATTGCTTTTAAGCTTAATTTCTATTTATTTGCTGCTAGAATATGGAAATGCAATTTACTTCTCTGTATTGATCTTATACTCTTAGACTTCAATAAACTCACTTATTAATTCTAGTAGTTTTTATTGTTGAAGTTGGTTATGCTTCCTTAAAATTTTCTAAAAATAAACTTTGTCTTAGAATAGTTTTAAGTTTACAGAAAAATTGGGAAGATTGCAGTGAGTTCCTATATACCTATACCCAGTTTCCCCTATTATTAACATCTTCTACTGATAGGGTACGTTTGTCACAACTAATGAACAATATTGCTACATTATTATTAACCAAAGCCCATACTTTATTCTGATGTACTTAGGTAATACTTACGCACTTCTTGGCAGTGACTGTTGTGTTTTTCTTGTTTTTGATGACTCTTAATTGGGGTTTGTCTGATTTTCGTTCATGCTTACACTGGGATTAGTTGTTTTTGGGGGGATTATGCGTTTTTTGGGGGGAAGACCATGAAGTACTGTTTTCATCACCATATATCAAGGCTACAGGCCACTGATAATGAATTATCACCATTGATGTTGACCTTGATCACCTGGATGAGAGTAATGTTTCCTTAGGATTTTCTCTGTATATAATCATGTCTACAAATAGGGGCATTTCTTCCTTTCCAGTCTTTATGCTTACTTGTTTCTGTTTTGTTTGTTTGCCTTCTGGAACTAACTGAAAAGCCATGATAATGTTAAATGAAAGTGGTGACAGTGAATATCCTTTCCCTTGTTCCTGAGCTTAGAGAGAAAGCATTTATTATTTCACCACTCAGAAAAGTATGAAGCTTATGTTTTGTAGGTGCCATTTATCAGATTGAAGTTCCCTTTTATACCTAGTTTGCTTAGTTTTTAACATGAATGGATGTTGAATTTTGTCAAAAGCTTTTGTAGTATCCATGCAAATGATCATATGGCTTTTCTCTTTTAAACTGTTAAACTAGGGGGACACCTGGGTGGCTCAGTGGGTTAAAGCCTCTGCCTTTGGCTCAGGTCACGATCTCAGGGTCCTGGGATCAAGCCCTGCATCCGGCTCTCTGCTCAGCAGGGAACCTGCTTCCTCCTCTCTCTCAGCCTGCTTCTCTGTCTACTTGTGATCTCCCTCTGTCAAATAAATAAATAAAATCTTATAAAAAAATAAAATAAAATAAAAATTAGGAGTCGGCACACTTTTTGTAAAAGACCAAGTAGTAAATATTAAAATATTTACTTAAAATAATAACTTATTATAATAACTTATAATAATAACTTATCATAAAAACAACTGTAAGATTTAATCTGGGTTCATTAAACAAGTTGGGAAGTATTCCTTCTCCTCTGTTTTCTGGATGATAAAATTATCAACATTTCTTTTTTAAACATTTGCTAGAACTCATCAGTAAATTTTCTCAGCCTCGAGTCTTCTCTTTGGGAAGGTTTGGTAACAAAATTAGTTTCTTTGATAAATATAGATTGATATGCTTCTTTAAATAGTTTAATTTTACTTGTTTTTGAACTTTCTATAAATCTGTCATAGTGTTTATACCTTTGCTTTGCTCCTTCTCTTCCTAGAGGGGTAACTGCTTGTTCATAGGGGGCTTATTTATGTTCCAAGATTAAATTGTGTGACCAGATGTTTTATTAACAAGCTTTTACAGGTGAGTCTTTGAGGAAGAAAGGAAAGAAGAAATCAACAAGCTATTTGTACGTCATGAAAATACATTGGTTTTTCAGTAGTTGGTACATACAAGGTTTTTGGTTTGGGTTTTTTGTTTGTTTGTTTGTTTTGTTTTTGTTTTTTGGTTGTTTTTTTGGATCCTAGGTAGAATGGCTAGCTCTTTGATTTTGAAAAGGAAAACAAAATCAGCATCTAGCAGTCATTTCTCATTTTAAAAAAACATTTATTTAAAGAGGGAGCATGAGTGGAGAGGCAGAGGGAGAGAGAATCTCAAGCGTACTCCATACTGAGCCCGACAGGAGGCTGGATCCCAGAACCCCAAGATCATCACCTGAACCGAAACTAGGAGTCAGAGGTTTAACTGACTGCACCACCCAGGCACCTTGGCATTTTTTCATTTTAAGTGGCTGCTCAGCATCTCTTGAACCCTTTTCCTAAGCCTGGGGAATTTGCCAGGTTTGAATGCTATTTTACCAGCTGCCCTTGGTGGCGTAGGCAGGAGGCCAAGATTGTCAATCAGGTACACCCCCATAGACCTTGGAGGAGGAAGGGAGCAATGTGACGAAGCTATTGAATAATCTTTGCTGATTTTCAACAATCACTTGCTATACACTTTGGGTATATTTTAAAAAGCAAATAGGATGCTGTTTTTATGCTCTTAGAAAAAAAGTTATCTAACTTTTGGCTTAAAAATATGTTTGGTACTGTGTAGTAAAGAATTTGACCTCAAAGAGAGGTTTGAGCTTTGCCAAGGCTCTTGGAAGGTAACCTGTAAAATCGTAAACTTTCCCAGGTGTGGGAAAGTCTTTGTTATTTATCAGGGCCATGAGGCCTTATCAGCCCTACCTCCTGGTTGGGGCAGCTGGAAACTGACTTCATCCGGGTGGGCCATCATTCAGTCACTCATACCAACACAGGGAAGTCTTAATAATAGCTGGACACTGAAACTCTGTAGAGCTTCCCTGGTTGGCAGGACTCCACGCATATGGTCCCATATCTGTGCCAGGAGGGTGATGCATCCTGAGGGCGATGGGAGCTTCCTGTTTGGAGCTCTTCTTGATGCTGCCCTGTGTATCTCTTCCTTTGGCTGGCTCTGATTTGTATCTTTTCCCTGGAACTGTGAGTACAGTTGTTCTCAGTGAGTTCTGTGAAGCCTTCTAACAAATTACTGGACATGAGAGTGGTTTTGGAAACCCCCCTGAATTTGGAGTGGTCAGGAGTCTTGGGAAGACTTTGCTGTCTTTGCTGAAGACTTTGCTGGACCAGAGCTGTGCCTTAATCTCCCAGTCTGGCTAATTCCATTGGTACCACAAGAAGTGACTGGCCTGGCCATCAGTTCCTGCAAGACCCCTTCTTTTTCTCCCTCCCTGTGTTTTACTTCTTCCCCTTCTCTTTGTCATTCCTTTAAATTTCCATACCTCTTTCTATTCCCCTCCTTTATCTGTCCTTCACTTACCCTATCAATAACACTCGTGAACCTTAGATCACCTGAATAGTGACATTCAAACTTGGAACGATCTCTGATTCAGGGGATGTACTGTGAAATGTCCACATATGGCTATTGGGGTGCCAGAAGAAAGCAAAATGTCTTTAGATATTTATGGTAAAAAATTTCATTCTGCTAGGAGTCTTAAAAATGCGAGAATCTCATTTGTGAAAACTGAATATGGGTAAAGGAAAAGCCTGCATTTGTTGAGCTGTATTTCAATAGGCAACCTCTGTAGATGTTTGATCTCGGAAATTTTAAATATGAGTTTCTCTTATAAAACCCACTTCCAGTTTGGACCTTTGCTGTGAGATAAAAAATTTCTAAATTGTTATTTGATGGGAGAGGGAAAATACCCCCACAATACCTTTGGTTATTTATTTGCAGATTATAGACGATTTGTGAAATGAATGACTCTGATGATGAAGATATCCCCCAGCTGTCTTCCCACGCCTTAGCGGCCCTCCAGGAATTTTATGCTGAGCAGAAACAACAAAGCGACCCAGGCGGGGATGATAAATATAATATTGGAATAATAGAAGAGAACTGGGTAAGTAAATGCATTCCACATCCCTCCGGAAGTATGGGTGCGATGCTGACTCCGTACTTGTCCGCACCTGTCCACCCTGCCCTGCGTTTGTCTGTGTCCTTCATATCAGTGTCTGTCTCACTGCCCCTCGGAAGCTGACAGCCTGTGTGGGGAGCTGAGATAGCGTGCAGTCCATGATCGTCTAAGACAGCACAAATGCAGATTTTCCTGGGTCTGACCATCAGGCTAGTTGGTGGTCAGACGGGGACAGATGTTCATTTGTGACCAACACAAACTTGTGCTTCCTTCTTGTACATGGATGGTTTCTATTGGTTTTTGTGGAGCCCAGCATCCTCGTAAAAGGGGTACAATATATCATTGCAGTAAATAGGGTAACTAAACTTAAGCATGCAATGAAAAAAGATGAGAGGGAGTTCTATAGAAGATACTAATAATTTCTGGTGCATAGAATGTATTTTAATTATATTTTTATGGTCTAAATAAAAATAGGAATTAAAAGGGAAAAAAAAAGTGAGTTGAGGGAAACCAACCTAAGCGGGAGCCTGGCAATTTAAATTTTTGAGGGAGATAGTTGAGAAATAGATGAAGCTTGGATTTTCTCTCTGTGCTCACCCCTCAGTAATGGATTTGTGTGTGTCTCTCTCTATCTGTCACTTTGGAACTAGAAGGAAGGTTTTGTATGCTTTTTTTAAATAACCTTTTTATAGCCTATACATTTTGTGTCAAGTTTGGATCTCTTAAGTTGTATAAAATTCTATTTACCATCTGTTTGAAACTGACTGATAAAAATATTTCTACACTAAATTTTCTACCTACACAAAAGCCTCTTTCTCACAGTTTCCCTTCTTTACGTGTCTTTGTCTTCTGGTTTGATGCTTCTGTAAATGTCAGAGACTTGAAGTACCTCATTCTTTTCTTTTCTCCCTGCTTAATGTTTGAAGCACTGTGTGTTTTTTTCTGATTCTAAGAGTAATCCATGGTTGTTATAGAAAATATATAAAAATATGAACAAAAAAATAAGTTATTCCTAATCCCACTACTTAGAATTAAGTATTTTTATAATTTTGACACTTTCTTTGGTTTGTTTATCAAATTGAGGAAATTTCTTAGGGACCAAAAAAAAAGAGAGAGAGAGAGAGAGAATGATGCAAGTATTGGAAAGAAAACATTATAAAACTAGAGAATAAATCCAAGAGGCTCAATATTTAACTAATTGGAGTTAGAAATATTGAACTGAAAACAAAGGAGAGAGGAAATCTTCAAAGATTAATATTAGAAAATTTTCCAGAACTTCAGATCCTTGCTAAGACACATGGTTACATGACTGAAAATTCTGTATGCAGGTGACAAGATCTTAGAACCTTCCAGAGGAAAAGCAGGCCACCTACAAAGACTCAGGATGAGTCACATTGCACTTTTTGATAGCTTTGTTAGAAACTAGAAAAAAGTGGAGCAATATCTTTAGTATTTGGAGTAAAATTTTGTTCAGCCTAGAATTCTGTACTCAGCTGAGCTATCAAACATGAAGATAAACTAAAAAACATTTTAGAAATGGCAAGTCTCATGGCATTGACCACCCATGCTCTGCTTCTCCAAGGCTGCCAAAGGATGTGGAAGAATTAGAGGTGAGCTCAAAGAAACAAGCAAATGACACATGTATTAAGTCTAGGAAAAAGAAAAGGTAACGTACTAGAAAGAAATGGTAGCAAAATATGTTACTTGCCTCCACAGTAAACACTGACCATGATTTTAACAAAAACAGGTTATAATTAAATGGGGAGGTGAGGGGATAGGAGAGGGTGTGCATGACAGAGTGAAATTCTCATCTGCCATAATGTAAAGTGAATTAATCAAGAGATAGCATTTAGAGACACCTGGCTGGCTCAGTCGGAAAAGCATGGGACTTCTGATCTTGGGGTTGTGAGTGCGAGTCCCACACTGAGTGCATAGATTACTTAAAAATAAATAAATAAATAAATAAACTTTAAAAAATAAAAAAGCATTTAAAGCATAATATTTGGAAATGTGGGAACAAATGATAGAAAAGCCAAGACTTCAAAAGATGCTTTTGAGGAGTGGGGGCAGGAACTGTTGTTTTTCTTTGTAAGCCTAGTAGTGCTTTTGACTTTCAAAGCTATCTTCATGCAGCACACTGAATAAGCGAAAGACTTTTATTTTTTAGAAGGGTATGAGGAGAGCCGAAACACACAGCTATGCTCTGACAATGCTGGAGTAAGAGAGAAGGGCAGCTCGGTAGCCAACTACCAGAAATAGTCACCCAGCTCCCAGAGCAAGTTGAGCAGACCCCCCTGCATATCCCATACAGGGGCTTTCCTCCAGCTTCTTAAGCAAAGAGAGGTAGAACTTGGCATTTTCCTGCAGCTAAGAATGGTTAGACACAGACATAGTTCATATATATCCAAATGAATAAGTACATTTTGTCTTTGGAAACATTTATCCACCTTGGTATTTTCTAGGCCAACAGTCACACAATGTGCAAATATTAGCAGTTTGACTTCCTTTTTGACTGTTACTCACTTATTTTCTTATGAGTATTATTTTCTTATGAATATAATGATATCCATTATATTCATTAGAATGCATATAATTATATATTCATATTATATATGTATATTATATATACATTGTATATATAACAATATTCATTAGAATATGTATATTCTAATTATATTCATTATACATTATATATATATGTACATATATATATATATTCTAATGAATATAATGCAATGGCTAGATCCTGCAGTAGAATGTTGAATAAGAATATTGAAAGCAGGGGCGCCTGGGTGGCTTAGTAGGTTAAGTGCCTTCCTTCGGCTCAGGTCATGATCCCAGGGTCCTAGGATTGAGCCCCATGTTGGGATCCCTGCTCCGTGGAGAGTGCTTCTTGCTCTCTCTCTGCCCCTTCCCCCATCTGTGCTCTCTCTTCTGCATGCATGATCTCAAATAAATAAAATCTTTTAAAAAAGAATGTTGAGGGACATCTGGGTGGCTCAGTTGGTTGGACGACTGCCTTCGGCTCAGGTCATGATCCCGGAAACCCGGGATCGAGTCCCACATCAGGCTCCCAGCTCCACGGGGAGTCTGCTTCTCCCTCTGACCTTCTCCTCGCTCATGCTCTCTCACTGCCTCTCTCTCAAATAAAGAAATAAAATCTTTAAAAAAAAAAAAAAAAGAAAAAAGAATGTTGAAAGCAGACATTCTTGACTTCTTATCTTATGGGAAAAAAATAGATCTTTCATTTTTTAAGGCTTTTGGTTTTTTCTTAAATGCCCTTTATCAAATTAAAGAAGTTCCCTACTATTCCTAATTTTCTAAGAGTTTTTGTTTTTTTAAGATTTTACTTACTTATTTGAGAGAGTGAGCAAGAGAGAGCACAAGCAGGGGGAGAGGCAGGCAAAGGGAAAAGCAGACTCCCTGCTGACCAAGAAGCCCAACACAGGACTTGATCCCAGTACCTGACCTGAGCCAAAGTCAGACGCTTAACCCACTGAGCCCTCCAGGTGCCCCATGAGGTTTGTGGGTTTGTTTTTTTTTAAGTTTTTTTTTGTTTGTTTTTTGTTTTTTGTTTTTTACGGAGATAAAAGTAGGCGGAGAGGCAGGCAGAGAGAGAGAGAGAGAAGCAGGCTTCCTGCCGAGCAGAGAGCCTGACATGGGGCTCCAGAACCCTGGAATCATGACCAGAGCCGAAGGCAGAGGGCAGAGACCCACTGAGCCACCCAGGTGTCCCAAGGTTTTTTTTGTTTTTGTTTTTAATCATGAAGCAGTGTTGAATTTTGTTAAATGCTTCTCTTTTTGGATTTGTTGAAATGATCATATGTTTTGGAGACATTTTTAAAGCTGGATTTGAGAACCATCAGCATATACTGGCAGCACACTCGTCTACTCCCACCACTTCCTCCCAGCCCTGCCATTCCAGGGGGAGGCCTATTGGGGATATAGGCCTTTTCCCATTGCAGAGGAATCTACTTTTTCCATTAAAATTTTACCCCCTTCACGTATTAATTAAGTGGATAATTAAGGATCACTAGAAAGTTAAAAGAAAGTCATCAATCAGCATGAAGACAAAGAGCAGAATGACATGCACATTTCATTGTATATGTGAGCAGTGTTGTTTCTTATGTGCTACACAAATAGTTGAAGGTTAATTAGCAGTATAACTAAACTGTAACACTGACAGTCTCCTTCAGACAAATAAGTTTATTGAAAGTAGTCAGATGAATTAGGGACATAGCAGGTCTTTCTCTACAAATATATGGCCATTTAGGGCTTTTTGTCTTATAAAACTAGGATTGAAAGGGTTGTGCTTCTGAGGAATGGTATAATGTGATGGTTCAAACTATAGCATTTGGGGTTGATAGCCCCAAATTGGAATTCCAGCTCCAGCAATATAGTGTTAACAATCTGAGCTTCCATTTCTTTTCTCTGAAAAATGGGCATAATTTATACTCTCATGCTTGTGTAAGACTGCACCAAAGAATGCTGAATAAATGACAGCTGTTGTAAGAAAGAAAGAAAGCCAGCCAGCCAAAGAGCAAGATGACAAACAACTTACCCCTTGAGGAAAAAACAAGTAACTCAGGAACCATTTGTAAGGTAAAGGCTAAGGCCAGGCATGGGGGAAATGGGTAACAGACTGGGTTTTGCTGTCCTCATCCCTGTGGTGCTAGTTAACCTGTGCTACTAATTGGTAATTGAATCTAGAAGCTTAATCAGACTCAAGTTTAGTTTTGGGGCAAGAGTCACACAAAGGTGGAAGTGTGTTCTTCCATCAGCAGAAACACTGGTTGTCTCCTTTTGTGATGTCAGCGGCCCCTGATGCTCAGGGGCTTAATTAGAGCTTTCTGTAAAATAATTTCAAAGAATAATTATTTTTTAAAAAGAAAAAGAGGGGCGCCTGGGTGGCTCAGTGGGTTGAGCCTCTGCCTTCCACTCAGGTCATGACCCCAGGGTCCTGGGATCGAGTCCCGCATCGGACTCTCTGCTCAGCAGGGAGCCTGCTTCCCCTCCTCTCTCTCTGCCTGCCTCTCTGCCTGCTTGTGATCTCTGTCTGTCAAATAAATAAATAAAATCTTAAAAAGAAAAAGAAAAAAAACCTGAAAAAAATGTGCACACTGATATGGTAGATATAAATTAAAGGACAGCATTTATGGTGGTTCTGAAATGACTTTGACTCATTGCTCTGTTCCAGCAGCTGAGCCAGTTTTGGTACAGTCAGGACACCGCTTTTCGCCTTGCGACAGAAGCCGTTGCAGCTGCTGGAGAACGTGGCAGGTAAGATCCAGAGTTGGTCTCTCTTTTGCCTTCTGATCTAAAGTAATGTTTGAAATGGACTTCCTCGTTGAGCAATGGTTTGTAAGAAGTCTGAATCCTAATCTGCAAAAGCGGTAAGCTGTGGTTTGCAGAACATGACGGATTAAGAACTGCTCCAGGACTGAGTTTAGGGACACAGAAATCCACTCATAAGCTATCCTACCTCTGTTCTTTATTTCAGTGTTCTCTAACCTATTTTTTTCATTTATACCCCTAAAATTTGCCTTAAAAGAAAAAAAAAGCCTTAATGTTTGACTTTTGAAGTTTTAAGAATACAGGTTTTCAGGGCACCTGGCTGGTTCATTCGGTGGAGCACGCATCTTTTTTTTTATGGTTTGCATTTTTTTTTTTAAGATTTTGTATATTTATTTGACAGAGATCACAAGGAAGCAGAGGGGCAGGCAGAAGCTGGAGGGGGGTGGTGGGAAGCCGGCTCCCTGCCGAGCAGAGAGCCCGAAATAGGGCTCAATCCCAGGACCCTGGGATCATGACCAGAGCCAAAAGCAGAGGCTTTAACCCATTGAGCCACCCAGGCACCCCATATTTTTTTTTTTGGCTTAGAATTGATACATTTATTATTTATTTATTTATTTATTTATTTATTAACATATAATGTATTATTAGCCCCAGGGGTACAGGTCTGTGAATCATCAGGCTTACACATTTCATAGCACTCACCATAGCACATACCTTCCCCGATGTCCATAGCCCCACTACCGTCTCCCTACCCCCCTCCCCCCAGCAACCCTCAGTTTGTTTCGTGAGATTAAGAGTCTTATGGTTTGTCACCCTCCCGATCCCATCTTGTTTCATTTTTTCCCTCCTTATCCCCCATGACCCCCCTTCCTGCCTCTGAAATTCCTCATATCAGAGAGATCATATGATAATTCTCTTTCTCTGATTGACTTATTTCGCTCAGCATAATACCCTCTAGTTGCATCTACATCATTACAAGTGGCAAGAGTTCATTTTTTGATGGCTGCATAGTATTCCATTGTATATATATACCACATCTTCTTTATCCATTCATCTGTTGATGGACATCTAGGTTCTTTCCGTAGTTTGGCTATTGTGGACATTGCTGCTATAAACATTCAGGTGCAGGTGCCCCTTTGGATCGTAAATACCCAGTAGTGTAATTGCTGGGTCATATGGAAGCTCTATTTTCAACTTTTTGAGAAACCTCCATGCTGTTTTCCAAAGTGGCCACACCAGATTGCATTCCCACCCCAAAAGTGTAGTAAGGTTCCCCTTTCTCTCTATCCTCACCAACATCTGTCTTGTTAATTTTAAATAACATCCTGACTTGTTAATTTTAGCCATTCTGACTGGTGTGAGGTGGTATCTCATTGTGGTTTTGATTTGTATTTCTCTGATGCCGAGTGATGTGGAGCACTTTTTCATGTGTCTGTTGGCCATCTGGATGTCTTCTTTGCAGAAATGTCTGTTTATGTCTTCTGCCCATTTCTTGATTGGATTCTTTGGGTGTTGAGTTTGATAAGTTCTTTATAGATTTTAGATACTAGCCCTTTATCTGATATGTTGTTTGCAAATATCTTCTCCCATTCCATCGTTTGTCTTTTGGTTTTGTTAACTGTTTCCTTTGCTGTGCAAAAGCTTTTGATCTTGATGAAGTCCCAATAGTTCATTTTTGCCCTTGCTTCCCTTGCCTTTGGCAATGTTTTTAGGAACAAATTGCTGTGGCTGAGGTCGAAGAGGTTGCTGCCTGTGTTCTCCTCAAGGATTTTGATGGATTCCTGTTTCACACTGAGGTCTTTCATCCATTTTGAGTCTGTTTTTGTGTGTGGTATAAGGAAATAGTCCAGTTTCATTCTTCTGCATGTGGCTATCCAATTTTCCCAACACCATTTGTTGAAGAAACTTTTTTCCATTGGACATTCCTTCCTGCTTTGTTGAAGATTAGTTGACCATAGAGTTGAAGGTCCATTTCTGGGTTCTCTATTCCGTTCTATTGATCTGTGTGTCTCTTTTGGTGCCAGTACTATACTGTCTTGATGATCAGAGCTTTGTAATAGAGCTTGAACTCTGGAATTGTGATGCTGCCAAATTTGGTTTTCTTTTTCAACATTCCTCTGGCTATTTGGGGTCTTTTCTGGTTCCATATAAATTTTAGAATTATTTGTTCTATTTCTTTGAAAAAAGTTGATGGTATTTTGATAGGGATTGCATTAAATGTGTAGATTGCTTTAGATAGCATAGATGTTTTCACAATATTTGTTCTTCTAATCCATGAGCATGGAACGTTTTTCCATTTCTTTGTCTCTTCCTCACTTTCAAGAGTACTTTGTAGTTTCCTGAGTCCAGATTTTTTGCCTCTTTGGTTAGGTTTATTCCTAGGTATCTTATGGTTTTGGGTGCAACTGTAAATGGGATCTACTCCTTAATTTCTCTCTCTTCTGTCTTGTTGTTGGTATATAGAAATGCAACTGTTTTCTGTGCATTGATTTTATATCCTGACACTTTAATGAATTTCTGTATGAGGTCTAGCAGTTTTGGAGTGGAGTCTTTTAGGTTTTCCACATAAAGTATCATCTGCAAAGAGTGAGAGTTTGACTTCTTCTTTGCCATTTCAGATACCTTTTATTTCTTTTTGTTGTCTGACTGCTGAGGCTAGGACTTCTAATAACATGTAGAATAGCAGTGGTGATAGTGGACAGCCCTGCCAGAGCACTGCTTGATCTCAGGGTTGTAAAGTTCGAGCCCCATGCTGGGTATAGAGATTACTTTTTAAAAAATTAAAAAGAAAAAGAATACATGTTTTCTGTTTTGTTATTTCAGTTTTTATTTTCATCAGAATTTTGTATGTATATAATTTAAAGTCAAATGGTGCTGCAAGGCTTGTTCAAAAAAAAAAAAAATCAATTGCTTATTGTCCCCTTGTGTGCTTCCCTTCCCTCTGCTCCCTTTCAGTGGATGCATTGGATATTTACAGCCATATTTCTCAGTACATGTTTATATTGGCACTTCTTGATCTGTCACTTGTAGACATTATTTCTTGACTTCTCACAATGGAGTGTGACGATTTAGCTCGCTCTCATACTCCACACATATGCATGCTTTCTGTCTACATTCCTGATTTACGTCTTAATTTTGGTGAGAACAGGGTTCATATTATGCCACCACAAATGTTCCTTAAAGCTGAGCCTTATACTCTTCCTTTTCTCGTATGATTTTTCATTTTCCTGAAGACAGTAATTCTTATGTTTTATGTGTATCTATATTCATATCATGAATTAATGCTCAGGCTCTCCTCCAGTTATGTGAACCTCCCATCCATTAATGCAGACATGTTTCAACTCCACGAAAAGAGTCACTTCTGAGCCTTTACAAGCTGCTCTTATCTGGACTAGTTGATTTCTAGCTTTGCTGTCAGTCTTACCTTGGTGTCTCCCTTCACCAGAGCCCTTTTACTTCTCTTTTCTTCTGGATTCCTGTTTCCTGTACTCCAATTCTTAGTGTACAGCCTTACCTTGGTTGGTACATCCTTCGATAACTTCCACTGAAAAGGTACACCGGAGGGAAATGTTTAATCCTTTCATATATACAAGCACTTTTATTCTGTCCTTCCTCTTGACTGTGTTCATATTGTTGGGTGTCTCTTCTAGGTTTTGAGGGCATTGCCTCACTGCATCTGGGTTTCTGTAGGTGCTGTGAGAAACCCAGTGTCATTCTGATTTCTTGTAGGAAACCTGTGTTTTCCTGTGCCTGCCCATGGCAAGCTTCAGGTTTTCTCTTAATCCCGTTCTTGGTGCCTTGCTGTGGCGCTTTCATCTTCTGTACTTTTTCTTTTCTTTTCTTCTTTTTTTTATTTTCTTAACCCAGGCCCTTCAGTTTGGGGAAAGGTTTCTGCCACAGTTTTGGATGCGTGGGTTGGGGAAGAGAATCCTGGGAACGAGTTTCTTCTTTATTAAATAGACTTTCAGTGGATCTTCCTGTTTTTAGCCCTGCCTTCTCCCCCACATCTTCCCTGAGTCTTTGGGGGTGCTCTGATATAAGCCAGGCTGCTTCTCAGCTTACTTGGCTGCCAGTTTAGGACTTGGTTTGTTGGGTCTGCTGAGCCAGATTCCACCCATCCATTTGCTTTTATGCTTCTTAAGGGGTTTTTGGTTAGTTGGTTGGCTGGTTTTTGTAGTTTTGGGGTCTTTTCTAGAGTTCTCTTTGTTCTTGGCAGTTTATGCTTAAACAACAGGATGAACTTAAACTTATGTTTTATTTTGTAGGCTTTAATGAGGGAGCAAATGTAAATGAGTGCGTTATATCTGCCATTTTTAACTGGAAGTCCTAAGTTTTTCATTTTGCTGCTCTTTTTCTTTTAAATTATATGTAGATGCTTATTAGGTTTTTCTTAATGACAGTGTTTTTACACATGCTTTCTTTTTCTCCTTTTTCTGTAGGCGTTGGAGGAAGTTTTTTATTTTCTCTGAAAGGCATCTTTAGTATTTTTAGGAACTGTGTCATAATATTCCAAATTAATAATAATGGTAGCATTTATTGAGCCCCTACTGTGCGCCCTGTCCACTGTATACATGCTTTACAGGGGGTCATCCCTTTTGATGCTCCATTATACTCTGCATTACAAAGAGAGACTATGAGGCTCCCCAGATGGTGTCTCCTGCGGAAGGTCACCCACCAGCAAGTGGCAGAGCTGGGGCTGTTGCAGGATAAATGACATCGTCTCCCCCAAGTTTATCACCATGCCGCTCTCAGTCCCTCTTGCGCCTCAGACCACTTTCATTTAGCCCGAAGTACAGCTCTGAAATTTCATGGTGGAGATCTGCTGGTGACAAACTCTCAGATTTCGTTTGTCTGAAACTATCTGTCTTTCACCCTCTTTCTTAGAAGATACTTGCATTGTGTGTTTAAGCCAGGGCCACTGCTTGGTATCTTTGAGCACAATGAGGACATCATTCCATCCTCTGCCTCTCTCTGGCCCCCAGAGCTCTGGCAGCAGCCTGAGCTGGGGGTTTTGATGGCCCTTGTCTGTCTGGGCTGGGGCATGTGTGTTTCTCACAGAAGTGTGTGTGACATCAACAGGGTGTATCACACACTTCAAGTGCACTGGGGCTGAGAAGCCCTTTTAGGGAACCAATTGGTACATGGAACACAGGTCTCTGTTCAGAAATGCATTTCATGAGGCGCATGGGTGGCTTAGTCATTTAAGCGCCTCCCTTCAGCTCAGGTCATGATCCTGAAGCGCCACATTGGGATCCCAGCTCAGCGGGGAGTCTGCTTCTCCCCCTGCCCCTCACCCACTTGTGCTCTCTCTCTCTCTCTCTCACTCTGTCTCTCTCACAAATAAAAAAATAAAATGTTTTTTAAAAATGCATTTCACAGTTTTAAAGCTGTGTCTAATTTTTAAAAGGAGTACTGTTTTGAATGATAATATAAATGATGAAAATCTAAAAGTTACAAAGAGGATTGAGGAAAAAGTCAACCTCCAGGGACCTGGTTCCCCTCCATGTGGGGAGGTGGGGAGACCACCTTCAGTGGTCTCTGGCTCTATGCATCTCCCAGAGACCACCAGGGCATCTGTAAGCATATGTTCTTATACCCATGGAAGCTGCAACAACTTCTTGCTAGACATCTCTCCAAAGGCAAGGGAAACAAAAGCAAACATGAACTATTGGGATTTCATCAAGATAAAAGGCTTTTGCACAGCAAAGGAAACAATCAACAAAACTAAAAGGCAATCTATGGAATGGGAGAAGATATTTGCAAATGACATAACAGATAAAGGGCTAGTATCCAAAATCTATAAGGAACTTATCAAACTCAGCACCCAAAAAACAAAAATCCAGTCAAGCAATGGGCAGAAGACATGAACAGACATTTCTCCAAGAAAGACATCCAAATGGCCAACAGACACGTAAAAAAATACTCAACATCACTCAGCATCAGGGAAACAGATACTGGGAAGGATGTGGAGAAAGGGGAACCCTTTTATACTGTTGGGGGGAATGCAAACTGGAAGTCACACTGGAAAACAGTATGAGGGTTCCTCAAAAAATTGAAAATAGAGCTGCCCTATGACCCAGCAATTGCACTAGTAGGTATTTACCCAAAGGATACAAACAGTGATCCAAAGGGGCACCTGCACCCCAATGTTTATAGAGCATGTCCACAATAGCCAAACTATGGAAAGAGGCCAGATGCCCATTAACAGATGACATTCAAAAGAATGAAATCTTGCCATTTGCAATGATGTGGATGGAATTAAAGAGTAGAATATTAAGCAAAATAAGTCAGAGAAATACAAATACCATGTGATTTCACTCATATGTAGAATTTAAAAAACAACAGCTGAACGTAGGGGAAGAGTGGGAAAAATAAAATAAGATGAAAATTGAGAGGGAGACAAACCATGAGACACTGGACTCTAGGAAACAAACTGAGCATTGCTGGAGGGATGGGGTAACTGGGTGATGGGCATTTAGGAGGCATGTGATGTGATGAGCACTGGGTGTTCAATGCAACTGATGAATCACTAAATTCTACCTCTGAAACTAATAATAATAAAAGCATGGTTTACACTTATTCCTTGAGTATCTTGCAGGGTAATGATATGTGCCATTCCATTTTATTAGATGTACCGCAATCAACTGAGTAATTAAATATTTAGGTTACTTTTAACTTTTTGAGTAGTTGGTTTTAAAGTTAAATGTTGGAGCACTACCCATTTGTAAATTAGGGACTGCTTATAATGAAACAAATTCTTTGATTTCCTTATATAAAAAATAAGCAGAAATTCAAAGTAGCTTGTTGGCACTGAGGTTGAATTTTATGGTATCTTTGTGGAAAACACGTTACTGAGGCAATCGTTTGGGGTTTTTCTCTCTAGATTATGAATATTACAAAGTAACTTCAAAATATTTAATTTTAGACTTAAAGTATTAGAAATAAATGTTAAAACAAGGACCAACGTGAAAATAACAAGCAAATTTAAGCCTTGGGCTATCTTTCTTCCTAATGTGTTCCTAATGTTTTACATTTTTTACTATAAAAAAGCACAATTATTCTTTCATACCTTAAAATTATGAGTTGCAGAATTTTTAAACACCAGATTCCTTAAAAGTGAGGTAGTATAGTATTCTCTGGAAATTTACTGCCTTTACATTAGCTTGCACTCTGATTAAAATCTGAATGCAAGGACCTGTATTCTCTTAGAGAAGTAGTTGTTACCTAACACTGTAAGCTATCCGTTAAAGATCTTTCAGGAGTTTTTTCCTTTTCTTTTCTAGAATAGCCTGTGTGAGCGCCCCCAGTGTTTACCAGAAACTGAGAGCCCTACACAGAGAAGACATTTCTGTATACATCTTTGAATATGACAAAAGATTTGCCATATATGGAGAGGAGTATATCTTCTATGATTACAATAATCCATTGGATTTACCTGAAAAAATTGCCACACACAGTTTTGACATCGTAATAGCAGATCCCCCCTACCTTTCCAAGGAGTGTCTCAGAAAAACGTCAGAAACCATCAAATATCTGACTCGGGGCAAGATTCTGCTGTGCACAGGTAGGTGCGTCTCAGGAACAACGGCCGAATATTCCAGCCTTAGGTTTCAGGAGCTGGAAGAGATCTCAGAACTCAAAGCCTGAATCCACCTACTGTGTGACCCTACACAAGTTGCATAACCTCTCTGTGCCCGGGTTTCCTTATCTGTAAACTGGGACTGGTAATACGTCCTGCCTTTCAGCATTGCTGGAATTAAGTGATATGATACACATGAGATGGGGTCTGGCACTTGGTGAGTGGACTATGTTTTTTTATTCCTTCTCATCAGGTATAGTAGCAGTATTTGATCCAGCCTCTCCACTTGCTGAAAGAAGCATGGAATCGATAACATTAAAATGAATTGCCTAGGGTTACAGAACTAGGCATCGGATTAGATTTATTTAATCAGCAGAAGATTTTCTTACTTGTGAGAGTCATGCATATACTTTCTAAGGTGGATATACAGAGGGTTGGTGGAGAACTAGCATGTTAACTCCTGGTCAGTTACGTTGGGGGGCTGTTGTCCAGACCCCGGGGTGCCCTTGGGCTGCTGATGCCCCTCAGGCTGGGCAGGGAGCTGGAGCTGCAGGGAGTCTGTTTTCCATTGTGTTGGAGAATTGTCAAGAAGGTGACTTTTTCTCCCAGGTCATGTTTACTTAAGGCTTATTAATTCAGTAGTTGTTTGCTAGCCGTCTGTGTTGGCTGACAGGCTGGCGCTCTGACCTCATGGGGCGTACCTTTTAGTTTTCGGGGATAGGTTAAAAACTAGCAGAGCAGACAGAAGAAATGAATGACCAATTCTGGTAAGTGTAGTGAAAGAATGAAAGAATCAGAGAAGGGTGGGGCAGGTACTGAGATTGACTGGTGCCCTTAAGATAGGGCTGGGAGAGAGCTCCTGAAGGAGCAACATTCCAGTGGAGACCTCAAGGGGCACCCCCCCCCGGGGGTGGGGCAGGGAGGGAAGAGGTTATAATTCCAGGAACCAGTGTCAGAGCCCCCTGGGGTTTTCCTCCTCCCCCTGGTTCTTGGAGGGATGTAGGGAGCACAACCTGGCACTGCGCAAGTGCAGGGAGCATCGCTGGAGTGGGGGGAGGGGCAAGAGGAACCCTACAAGTGATGGACCCTGTTGGGGCTATCCTTTAAAGGTGGCAGCCCCCAACGGACAGGACCCAGTTGGCCTAAAGGAATGTGCTTTCACTGTGCTGAAAGGGATTGAAGGGCAGAAGTAGAAGCAGGCTCCCCATTGAAGGTGTGTCCAGCAGAGAAAAGACGTGGTGGGGACAAGTATGACAGTAGAAAGGAGGGCAAGGAATGGAGTAAAGATACACTTTGAGATCAAAGTGGAAGAGCTCACTGTACTCAAGATGTGGTGGGAAGGAAAGAATCTAGGATGAGTCTTGGCTCTCAGGCCTGGGCTGGCTGGAGAAGTACTTCCTGCAATGGGGTGTTCTGGGAGAGGTGCTCCGAGGTCCCCGGGGCATGTCCACAGGGTGGCCATGTGCCAGGCAGCGGGTGAGACACCGAAGCACTCAGCCAGAAGCTGGTATGAATGTATTCCCGTGAGTTTGCAAGGTCGGGTAATCCTGAGAAGGGGGATTCTTGACTCAAAGTTGGAAAACACTAGTTCTTAGTAATTATTTTTACTTTCCTTATGTTACTTTGTGGAATATAACTGTATTTCTAAATTTTTCTAAGTGTTTTTCAGTTTTGCAGAAATATGAAAGCCATTTATTAAATGAAAAAGGGAAAAAGTAGGTAATTTGCAAATGTGTTGAAGTAAAAAGGGATATATCCAGAATTGACCTTCCCCTGTATTTGCTGAGCGATATTGTCAATTTCACATATTCTAGTCAAGAATCCCTTCACTGCTGGCGATGGCATTGTGGTTGGCATTTCAGACTTTGGATTCACTGGGTTTTTTACCTTCAGGTGCAGTCATGGAAGAAGAGGCAGCAAAACTTCTTGGCGTGAAGATGTGCAAGTTTATTCCAAAACACACCCGGACCTTGGGAAATGAGTTTCGCTGTTATGTGAATTATGATTCTGGGCTAGACCGTGAAATCTAAATGCAGTAGTAATGTAGTAATGTAGTAATGTAATATGGTAAAGGATCCTGTACGACATTTCTCTTATTATTTCCTTGGTAGATTGAAGTTATAACCTCCGCCCCTCCCTTGCGAAGCGGGGCTATCCCTGGCCTAATTTTCAAAATAAAGAATACAGCTTCTCACTATAACTTCCTGACTGCAGGTGCCTCTAGAGCTCAGGATGCTTTTGCCAACTTGAATCCATGGAATTAGAGTGGGAGAAATCTTAGAACCTATCTAAAGTCTGCTCTCCTATCCTATGAATAGGTAAAAAACTGAGGTACAAACAGCTTAGTGGCTTGGCCAAGACCTGAATTAGGACCTAGGCCTCTGCCTCAGGCCATCTGCCCCCTTCAGATGGGCCCATTCTGACTCCACCCAACGGCCTGCCAGTTCTTCACAGCCGCTTTCCTGGGATGTCATAGGACTTGTTAAGGGGCCCATCATCTGCTCCAGCCCCTCAAGGAGGCACAACTTGTCTCCATGAGAGAAGTTGGTAATCCTTAGAACTAGTATCTGAAAGCCTCCTGGATGTTTCCTCCTCGCTCCGGTTCTCAGAGCAGTAATGGGAATGTGGCCCAGGTGCCTTCTGTGTGCATAGCCCCTGCACCCTCAGCAAAGCCACAGCAAATGCTCCAAGCCCCTGAGAAATGCAAACTGCCATCTGCGAACCAGACGCTACAGCAGGAGGTGAGAAGCATGCTAGACTGTTAGATTTCAGAAATGAGATATCATTCATCCCCACCGCAGAACAGTAATTACTGATACCTGCAACTTGGATTTCAAGACCTTGTCCTGAGTGACAGAAGCCAGTCCCCAAAGGTTCCATACTTTGTTTCCATCTATGTAACATTCTTGAATGCCGAGCAGATTGGTGGTTGGCAGAGGTTAAGAGGTGGCCCGGGGAGGAGGATGGGGCCCAGAAAAGAGAGAGCTTAGGGAAGCTGGAACACGTCTGCATCTTGTTTGTACAAGGCTTACACACAGCTCCACAGATGGCATTACACGGCACACGCACTTGGACACACGTGTGAACTCTGAGTGAGGTCTTTGGGCAGTTTGCGGTGTCCAGCTCCTGGTAGTTATTCTGTGCTTGGTTAAGATGTTCTCATCGTGGGCAAGTGGGTAAAAGACACACGAGACCTCTCTGTAGTGCTCTTGCAATTTCCTGTGAGTCTAGAATAATTTCAAAATAAAAACTTAAAAAAGGCGGGGAAGATTAACACTTTCCTACCTCAGATGACTTGCTTTGCTAACAAAACATGAAAGGAAGTGCCAAGCAGAGCTTTTATTTTCTGACATGACGGCCGATTTTCCACACACAAGTGCTCTGGCTGTCCAGGTGCTTAAGTGAATGGTGGGCCTGCAGTGGACGTGGGGAGGGAACAGGAAGTCTCTCTTGAAAATCAGAGACTGTGGGATGGTTACTGCAGCGAAAACCCAGCCTGTCCTGGAGAGTCTGGTACCCCGGCACCTGAGCTCAGGAAATGGGGGTAGGGGGAGCTTGCTTCCTGTCTGTTCTTTCTTAGCCCTCGATGGTCCTACTTTAGGATAATTTTCAATTTACTTTAAAAATCACTTGGTATTTTTATGAGACACTTATATTTTATCAGTATATCAGCACCTGGCACATGTGAAGTATTCAATAAATGTTCTTTAAAAAATACCCCCTTCCTTATTATTTCTTCATGAAGTCAGTTCACTAAAAATTACTTAGGCCAGTAACAAATTTTAGTAACATGTATGGGAATGTAATGTGTAACTTAGGAATTGTGGGCAAGTAGTAGCCTAGAAACACAGAATTTTAGTTATCCTAGAAGTCTAGCATTTAGATGAGGAAAAACCTTATTTCTTCATGGAGGATGGGGGAGGGAAGGCCCAAGCTCAACTCATTAAATGTTTGTATAGTAATAAGCAGCCAACATGTGTTTTATTACTTTGGACTCCTTGTGATTTTAGCAAACCTGTGTTCACATGTGATCACTTCTGGGTCTCATAAAAGGTCTGCTGCTCTGCCTCTGCAACCTTGAGGAACAGGAGTCAGGGCTGCAGGGTTGCCCAGCCAGCCCAGGGAAGGCAGGTGTGTGCTGCATGGCATGCTTGACATAAGCTCCCTGACTTCTTAGGAGGCAGCCTCACCTCTTCCACTTGACCAAACCACTTCAAAAACTCTAAAGAATATTCTAAGAGACACCTTTTTAAAGTCCTTGCTAATGCAGAGATTTCCACTGAGACACAAAATAACCATAGCATGAGTGGAAAGAGAAAGGATAATTTCCATGTTGCTGACAATTCAGAAGTCCATACAATGACTTAGTGGGGTTGTTTGGGGGTCATGGGGAACCCTGATAGCTGAACACATGAAATCCCAGAGTCAGTTGGAAACCCCATTTTCCATGGAAACGTCATGCTCTTCCATTCCTCTCTCAAATCAGAGCAGACTAAGCAATGACCCCTTTCTCCCTTTGCCTTGCTAAGAGACCTGCAGCAAACAAGAAGTTTGGGTAACTGGACCCTGAATGTGGAACTCTTGGCATTTGTGATGTGTTTCGGTTGATATTCCCAAATGACTGTTTTTATCAAACAAACATACAGTAGACATACTGTCAGTTGGCTGGAGAAAAATCTTCAGTAACCAGCAAGGTACGCCCATCCCCAGAGCTGCCTCAGAGCCCTCCAGACAGAATTACTTGAAGGAAATGTTGGCAGCATGGCACTTCTTGGAGAGGAGGGAAGAAGCTGTGAAGGTCCCACTAGCAAAGTGTGCTGCTCCGTGAAGCCTGGGACTGAAATGGTCTGGTCAGCGTGCTGCCACTCCATTCACTGTGGGCACCGAGGAGCGGAGTCACTAAGACCTGCGTGGGAGAGGCTGATCCTCACCTTGGGGGGTGCGGGTGGGCAGAATTGCTGTAGCCGGCACATTTCCCCAGATATTTGATAAAACACAATAATTACCTCTCTCAGCTCTAAAACACCCCTTTAGTTTAACAGGGGAACAAAATTCTGTCCCAATAAACTCTTATTATTCCCTGAAACAGTATCTCCCCGGACTATATCACCACCGTCTGCCTCCAACATATATTTTTTTAAGTTTTTATTTTAATTCCTGTTAACATTCACTCCAACATATTCTATCTGGTTGCTGCTCCCTAGTGATCGATTTTTTAAATTTTAATACAAAAAGTCATTATGATGATCAAATCAATAAACATGAAGAAAGAATAGCTTGATATTTATTTCCAATGTAGCTTATAAATCACTGAGGCCAATATGTTCTCCTACCTCCTATGTGCCAGGCACACCATGCATGTATAAGTGAGGAAAATGTGGCTCCGATTCACAGGGCAGCACTTGTGAGGAGTGGCCCTCCAATGCCTGACTGCTCACCAGCCGTGCAGGGCCTGTTTTTGGCTGAGGATGGAGACTGTGCCTGCTTCACATGTGGTTCTTAGGGACTTGGTGCCTGGAATAGGGCAAGTGCTCAATACATATTAAGTGCATGAATATTCCATTCAGAGAAAAAACACAAAGGTTGCCTATCTGGTTCTGTAGAATGGAAAGCTAAATTTCTTCCGCAGGGAATGTGCTAGCCTTTCACAAGCTAATTCGTTAAATAATAAAAATAAAACAGTGGTAGTTTCCCCCAAATATCTACTCTCCTTAAGTCTAGTCTTCTGTGATGTTTGTACTATTAGTATTTGAGGAGTAGCTGGAAAATGTTACCCAACAGTGGCGATGACTGGAACAATTACCCAAGCCACTGGCTTAACAGCAGTTTTTCTTTTTAATTTATGGATTTGATGTTATTTTTGAGCTAGCAATGAAAGAATGCTCTGGACAGGAATGTATTCCAGATATACTACCGCTAGGGATACCTTTTTTCCCCCCACACTCCACTCCCCCAGAGGTTGAATGCAGAAGTAAAATTTCTCAGATTGTACAGAACTATACATTGTACATAATTAGCACTTTCAATTCTGAATTTCTGAATTTTTGGAAAATTCTGGATTTGGCTCAATAATGTATTTTTCACGTACAAACTTCTGTCAGTACAAGTTGAAAGTTCTCTCAGTGAACCCTCCATCTAGATCAAAGTAAGGCTGATACTTTGTAACTAAGGGAGCCAAAGCCCTGTTATTGAGAGCTGAAGTTTGAGAGTGAAATACATATAAATAGGGTAGCCTCGGTGGCTCAGTCAGTTAGGCATCTGCCTTTGGCTGGGGTCATAATCCTGGGGTCCTGGGATCGAGTCCTGCACTGGACTCCTTGTTCTGCAGGGAGCCTGCTTCTCCTTCTGCCTGCTGGTCCCCCTGCTTATGCACACTCTCTCTGACAAATTTTTAAAAATCTTTTTTTTTAAAGATTTATTTATTTATTTATCTGTCA
Source organism: Mellivora capensis (assembly GCA_004024625.1). Lineage (NCBI taxonomy): Eukaryota > Metazoa > Chordata > Mammalia > Carnivora > Mustelidae > Mellivora > Mellivora capensis. Next base: position 102,558 of record PISX010003288.1, read on the forward strand.
ATAATAGATAGATTGAGAGAGACCACAAGCAGGGGGAGCAGCAGAGAGGAGAAGCAGGCTCTCCACCGAGCAGGGAGACTGATGCGGGGCTTGATCCCAGGACCCTGGGATCATGACCTGAGCCAAAGACTGACGCTTAATGACTGAGTCACACAGGCGCCCCTCAATTAAAAAAAAAAATCTTAAAAAAAAAAATCAAACATATAAAAAAGGGACACTTCTTGGCTTGTTTGGGGTGTCACACCAAAGAAGAGACACTGACTTTACAGGAGTAGTTGATCTTTCAAAGACCAAATCAGATCTTAATTTAAACTTCAACCATAAAATTAAGATAAAGTGAAGACTAAAATAGTTTCCTCTAAAAATAAGTTGAGTCCATCAAAGCCAAGTCCAGAGAGAAATGCACGCAGCCAACGTGCCCTTCACTTACAATTGCTTTAATGATTTAAAAAGAACTTCTCACTTTTACAAATAGTTGTGTTCAAGGACAAACTTTCAGCCTACAGAAGGGAGTATGATTTTAGCTCGCATTGCAGGATGTAGATAAGGAGGCCCCCAATACTGATTTCTGGACATCGTAAGCTGGCCGGCTTCTCATAGTTCTTGAAGCCCTTAAAACTAAGCTGAAACTTGGACTCTTCTCAGAATTGGCAAAGATAGCACATTCCACGTCTCGCCTTATCCCACCACCTCTTATTTGGCCCCACTTACTTTCAAAAGTGAAAAAAATGTTTAATTATATACATCTGTGGCCCTTTATAGAGTCATGAACAAACCACGTTTGAGGTTTCTGGAATCCCTGGCCGGTCTGAGGTGAGCTAAGCCTCCTGCGCTTCCATTTTACTCATGTAGCAGCATGTGAAGATCTTCACTGAAGGTCACAGTCAGCCCTGTTTTGTTATGGTCAGCAACTGGTGACAGGCTGAATTCAAGGGCTCAAGCCCCAGTACCCGCTAAAAAGTTTATCTGAGGATTCCAGTTGTGCTTCGAAAAAATCTTGCCAGAGGAGGGAGAACAGAATGGTTATAAAATACTTATATGTCACATAAAAAATTTTTAATATACGCAAAATTCCTAATATAAAAATAGTTTCTGCGTCATTGAAAACATTGAACAAAAAAGTAGGTACATATTCTACTTTAAAAAAAATATTTCTTTTAGAAGCGCCCATCTACCATCTATCTGTGGAGGCTGACACCTCTTCTGAAAGCGTCCTAACAGTGTGGCACTGTAGTGGTGGGGGGGGGGCCGACGAGGGAAGGGTCTGAGCACTGAGGACCACGGAGAGAGAGCCACGAAGCCACTTCTCCGCACGCCAGGCTCTTGGCTACCTGCGGCAGGCCCTGGCGTTACGCTCCCTACCTGCGGCCATGTACCCGGTAACTTGCCGGCAGCCTTCACCGACCCGTGCCTTTGCCTAGAAGAAAACCAGGTGATGCTGTGTGAGAGCAAGCCGTCAAGCAGTCAGGTCGGAAGACCTCTGCAGTTCGGCTGTGTTTCATTTACTGCTCTCCGGCCTCGAGTCCACTCGGGGGAGGCGGCTGAGGCAGCCCGCGCACCAGGAGGGGCGCCTCGGGCGGCAGCAGCGCCTCAGGGCCGGCCCGGCTTGTCGCTGGGGCTGAGCAGGAGCTTGGCGCCCTGCTTGTCCATGCTGGAGTTGACGCTGTCCGCGTCCTTCTCCTGCTCGGGGACGCACGTGCAGCCCACCGGCACCGTGACGTACTCCTCGGCGTACACCGAGCGGCCGCCTGCGCACGCCGAGGTCCGCCGCAGGATGACGGTGGGCACGTACACCGGGGCGCTCCGGAAACGCAGGTCCTCCTCCCCGAAGAGCCCGGTCAGGCAGCCCCTGCACAGGCAGTAGGCCTCGGGCAGGTACCTCGGGTACCTGGCGGGGTCGTAGGAAATTCTGCGGGGAAGAGAGCACGGCTTTAGTTCACGCTTTGCGGCAACAGGAACACACTGCGCGCTGAGAGGGGCCAGCCAACAGGACTTCCGCTTCCGGCATCAGAAAGTGTTGAGATCGTTGATTAACGGAGCAGGAAGAGAGGCCGGACAGTTCATCCCGCAGCGGCCACACAAGATCCCAATCTTAAACAGACGCACCATGTGACTTTGCTGTCTGTTAAATGGTGAAGACAGTTTATAACTGTTAGTACATTCCCTAAAAATGCTTTCCAGTCTGTGCCTGGAGTTAGAGCCTGGCGGAGGCGGCTGTAATCTGGAGCAGCAGGTCGGCGAGCCGCGTGCGCAATGATGGGCCGCCACAGGGCGACCAGAATGTTAGACGCCCTCCCTGCTTCCCGAGGAAACAACAGCCCTGAGCCCCAGAGCCCTGGTGGCTAAGGCCCCAGATCTGCATCCCCTTCAGACACTAGGCTCTGCAGCCCCAGGGTACCACCCACACCCTTCCCCAGGAAGGGGCCACCTCTGCAAGAAACTAGCTGGCCCAGGTGCCAGACGGTGCAGGCACCAGCCACATGGCCTCTGACACAGCTATCAGCAAAGGCAGCTGCAAGACACCTGTCCAGAAGGTCACAAGGCGGTCCCTGTGTCTGTTGGGGTCTGTGTGCCCTCCTCTGTGAAGGGGCCAAAGCCAGGCTGGGGAGGGCAAGCTGGCCAGCCTGGGACATTTGAGAAGTTAATGCTGGTTTAAATGTGATCACTTCCACCCTCCTCCAAGGCGCTCTATTTTCTGGTCAGATGCCAAGAACCAATGTCAACACCTACAAAACAGCCCGCTGCCACAATGCCAGGGGAATCTAGGGGCTTGGCTCGGCCGGATGGCTCCCTGGGAGGGGAAAAAAAGCACATTCTGGCAGGACTCTGCCCTCTACCACCATCCCCTGCAATAAGCCAAGAGGTCAAAGCTGTGTTTGGTCACTAATGGAGACCCAGGGCTCCTCTGTAATGTCCCCTTGCACAGGGAAGGAATATCCCCATTCCTCATGGGATTGGCGTGACCCCAAATTCTCATTTCTATGAATCTCCCCCACTTAAAACATGTGCAATCCTCTTACGAATGTTTCTCTTTCTTCTGGAACTGAGTCTTAGGGACCCTAAACTCTCAGAGTCAGAAGTCAGGACTTCTGGCCTCTCAAGCAACACACACACACTTGTAGACTCACAATGTGCCAAGCCCAAGAAGGCCCCAAAATTGCTGTGCCAATGGGAGCTTATGATATAAATTTTTTAAAATAAGGCATTCCTAGAGGTCTTTACAGCTAAGAACTTGGGGTGTATATGGTTTCTGATCCAGGTTTCTGGACATCAGAGGGTGGCTCCATGGAGAGGGACAGTGGCCCAGCCTGGCCTTCACTCTCTATGGCTTGCACAAGTTTTATATCCTTCAGCAGAAACCCCTCTTGACTAGTTTTTTTATATGTACCCCCTGCTAATGACTAAAGTTCATTCACAAAGTTAAGAAATTTCCAGTTAAAAAGTAAGTTCAGACCATCCAGTTAATGGGGGGTAGGGGGTTTTGGAAAGGTAAGGGACAGGTCAGCGAGCAGTGGGGTGTCCAGCAACAGAGCTGAGGATTTCTTGCAGAGAGGAGCTGAAAGGTGGGCAGATCAGCGGTGCTTACTGGGGCCAACTGGGGGCATCTCAGGGGTAGGGAGGCAGAAGCCTGAATGGACGTCAAGCATCGGAGGGACAGGGTTGTTACACTGATTGGCCAAGAGACTTCTCCACTGAGGAGCGCATGTCAAGAAGTGTTAACTCTCAATGGCAGGATGAGGGTGGGTGGTTCCAGATATGTAAGGAAAGTACATGGGTTTCTTTTTCTGTTTGGATCCAACATCTTTAGACATTAGTGGACTTAAGCATGATTGGGTGGGGAAGAGTCTAGAAATTGTTATCTTCACACAGCACCAAATTTACTCACTGCCAACTACATGCCAGGGACCATGCCCCCCAGAGCCCAGAGCTGGGGGGCCCACCCAGGCACAGCGGTGGGGGAGCTGGATAACACCTGCTGCATGCAGAAAGAAGTCCAGTGAGGCCAGGAGCCAACAGTTAAACTAGAGGACCCAGCCCAACCTGCCACTTGAGCATTCTAAAGCCAAGAGGGACATCTGTAGTACTTGGCCACTGTCTGAATGTGGGGGATAAGGTCAGAGGAAAAGTCAGCAGTGATTCCACAGCTTCCTGTTGGGGTGACCAGAAGAATGGGAGTAGCAACAGGGGGAGGAGGGAGCTAGGAGACCTCAGGCCTGGCCGTGCCTACTGGTGGTTGAACGCTGAGACACAGACACCTTCACCTCCCTTCTCACTGCTATAAGACAAGGGCAGAGTCAAGGGTGAAGGCTAAGAAATCTGTTATGTGCAAACAGGAACAGGGAGGGGTGGGGACTGTCTACACAATGTAAGTCATCTCTGAAGCCAAAACATTGAAATTTATACTGATTTTGTCTATTCATCCTTCCCTCCAACATGAACACAAAAATAGTGGTTGAAAAATATTTTTTAAGCTTCTCATTACTACTTTTTCCTCAGATCTGCCATCAGGAGCTTTTGGAACAAATGAGCTCTATCCGTGCAGGGACTGATAAAGTTGACCACCCTTACCGTTCCAACTTTTTCAACCTCCTCTGTAAAGCCTTGTTCTTACCCCTCATCTGTGGTATGCAGAGGCACAGCACTGGGAAGACAAGTCAAGACAAATCCAAACCCTTTGCTTTGCCTTCAGAGGCCTCTGCAGCATGGTCCCTACTCCATTCCTTTCCAGCATTGCCTCAAGGTCTCCTCCTTCACACATCCTAGCCTACAGTCATCCCAAAGTGGAATGCCCCCTTGCATGTGCTACAGCTCAAATTTTACTCAGGATGCCCTCCTCCCAAAACCAATATCAAATCTTGCCATATTTTAAGGTCCAATTCAAATCATTAATAGTTTTCAAATTTCCTTAGCCAAATTCATTCTCTTCCTCCCCCAGGTCCTCACAACACTTGGTGCCTGTGAGACAAAGCTACACTTTTTCTACGTTTTCCCCTGGGAGGGAAGATTTATTGAGGGCTGTACTCTTACTCATCCTTGTCCCCTAACATGAGAGAAAGAGTTTGGTAGATGATGAGCTGCTGATGGTGAGTCTGGACTGCATAGCTCCCTGTCCTTCATACCCTTAGGTCCATATAAGGCCCTAACTTAAAGTTTGAAGAAAAAGGAATTTATACTATCTCCTGTCACCTTCACTATTTATTCAGCAACATCTGAGTGCGAGTGATGTTTCAGGGATGAAACACAGATCTACTATCCAAGGACTCACCATTTCTGGGGATAAACACTTAGAGAGTTCATCCAGCTGTGGCAACTGGGAAGACTTCCTAGCAAAGGTGGTTCCTGGGTGGATTCATCCAGATGAGGATGGGAGAAAGGGCCTTTAGGACAGAGGGCAGAGCCTAGAGCCCAGGGACCATGTCAGCATTAGGGAACTGTGGAACAGGAAGGGAAGTACGAGATGATGCTGGGGTAATCTGTGGAAGCTGGATCATTAGGGGCCTCAAATTCATAGTGAGGAATTTGGATTGGACCCTGAAGGCAAAAGGGAGGATGTTAAAAAGGGAAGTGATCCAATCAGATGGAATTTTAGATAGATCTTCCAGCCTACACAGTAGAAGATGGTCTGGAGCCCAAGAGAGAGGTACTGGCTGAAGGTGATTTTTTTTTAAGATTATTTATTTATTTATTTGACAGAGAGAGACACAATGAGAGAGGGAGCATGAGCAGGGGGAGTGGGAGAGGGAGAAGCAGGCTTCCCGTAGAGCCGGAAGCTGATGCAGGACTTGATCCCAGGACCCTGGAATCATGGCCAGAGCCAAAGGCAGATGCTTAATGACTGAGCCACCCAGGTGCCCCAAAGGTGGAGACTTTTAATTTATTAGCATATAGATGGTAATTAAATAAGATCATTCAGGGAAGTATATGGAGAGACATATGAAAGAAATGAAAGACAGGGAAAAGCAAGGGGAGGGGGAGAGGGAAAAGGGTAGAGATAGAATCTTAAGCAGACTCCCCACAGAGTGTGGAGTCCAATGTGGGGCTTCATCCCACAACACCAAGATCATGACCAGAGCTGAAATCAAAAGTCAGATGCCAACTGAGCCACCCGGGAAAACCAATTTTTAAGGGAGAATATATCTTACTGTGGAGATTGACAGAATCAGGAGTGGCAATCCCTGAGCCAAGGAAGGTGGACGCTAAAGAGGGGCTGGCCAAAAACTGGAACTGAGGGGGCCAGTTTACTGGAACTAGAGGGATGGAGGAACACGTTAAATGGCACTATGAGGATATGACCAACAGCATACAGAATGCTGGAAATTCAGCACATGTTTATTCCAAGGGAGAAAGGGAGGGAGGGAACCCCAAAGAGCACTGAGGAGAGTGACATAAATACAGGGGACATGGGGCACCACTTACCTGCTTTACACCCACTGACTCCATGCAGTTGTGAATTGAACAACTTTTTACTTGTACGTGTCTCCATTTGGATGAAAACTTATGGTTGCTTAAAAAAAAAAAAAATCAGGGGCACCTGGGTGGCTCTGTGGTTAAAGCCTCTGCCTTTGGCTCAGGCCACGATCCCAGGGTCCTGGGATCAAGCCCTGCACTGGGCTCTCTGCTCAGTTGGAGGCCTGCTTCCCTTCCTCTCTCTGCCTGCCTCTCTGCCTACTTGTGATCTCTGTCTGTCAAATAAATAAATAAAAATCTTAAAAAAAAATCAAACCCAAACTGAGGAACTTTCCAAAAAACAACTGAGCAGTACTCTTCAAAAGTGTCACAGTCTCAAAAGACAAAGAACGAGAAACTGCTGCACACTGAAGGCCGCTAACGGGCCTAACCACCAGAGGCTGCGTGTGAGCCCAGGTGAGGTCCTGGAGCAGACAAGGGGCATTAGTGGACTGGCTATGAGTAAGGACTCTGGATTCTAGGATTGTTATCAAGCATTTTCTGATCTTGATAATTCTGAGTTTTGATGCTGCCATTTAGGGAATCTGGGTAAAGGGTACACAGGAATTCTTTGTACTAATTTCACAAAGGTTTTTGTTAGTTTGAAACTATTTCAAAATGTAGATTTAAATAATATAACAGAAAAAAAAGGAAAAAATTTTAAAGTTCTAAAAAACCACTAATGAGGTAATCAGGGAAATATGAACCTGACTGAATATTTGAAGATATTTGGGAAGTATGTACTTCCAGGTGTGTTAATGGTATTGTGTGGTTTTATTTAACCGAGTCCTTATCTTTTAGAGATGCACACCAGATACAAGAGTGTATATAGACACACATACACAAACAGTGCTAAATGCTTGCGAAGTTACAAAGTGCCCTGGGAATTGGCCAACTGGAAAGTTAGTTGTGATCATTAATTTAGCAGGATTTTCAAGCTCTCACAGTGGCCACTGGGCAAGGGTATGGCCCCTCCATGAACGTTCTTGCCAGCCCATCAGGACAAAGCAACGCAAAGTGCACACAGACCACTGCGAACACGTGGGCGCCTGGAGGCTACGGCTCCAGGAAAGTCTGAGGCAGGTTTAGAAAAGGAGGGCTGAGCCGGACAAAGCAGGGGAGGAAGTGCTGAGCAACCTACACCCAGGCAGGAAAGCAGCGACCACAAGGGTAGGAAACTTCCAGCAGGTCACCGCAGCTGGAATGACGTGAGTGCAAGCTCATGCATTCAGGGGGCGGAGATTTAGTAAGACGTGTAAGAAGTGGACAGGAGCCTTGAAGACCAGTGCAAAAAGTCTGGATTTTATCTTCCACATCATGGGAAGCCATGTGAGGACGGTAAGCATGTAGAAACCCGATCAGTGGACGTTTAGAAAGACCATTCTGATAGTGGCGTAGACCCAACTACAGGCCAAAATCGGGGTTGGGGCAGGAAGGTCAGGCACAGCCTCTTCAGACTCAGTTTCCTTCAATGCTCGTGTGACCCGGGGGCATCCAAGATCCCTTTCAATTCCAAGTAGTTGGGATTTATCTTTTCTACGCACTCCTGTATGCAGGTAATAATCTGTGTAACAATCCTCATACCATCTGTTAATGATAGGCAGAATGGACAGTCACTTAAATGCTGTGATCATCAGAAGGCTCATCATCTGACTAAAAATATCTGCTCCACCCCTACCAGTCGCCCCCCCAGGACTGAAATTTCCACTGTCACAGTGACACTTCTGGGCTAAGGCATTATGACAAAAGAGACATCTGCCTACCCCCACTTCTGCCCTGTACATGGAACATAATAACAAGGCATATGCATTGGTGGGTTTCAAATTGTGACTTATGATCAAGAGGTTTCTCTTAAAATAGAAATGTGTTACCAAGGGGAGGGGTGCAGATACAATGCAAATCACATCCTGATACCCAGTATGGTGGGTATCGATCCCAGCAGGCACCATGGAAGAGAGAAAGGACAAGACGAGCATTCTGAAGGACACTAGTTGGGGGGAGGTGGGGAAGAGATCAGGAAGAAAGGTCTAGAAGCTTTGGAGACACAAAGTTAAAGCCTGTCACCCCAACCTCCTGGCTTAAGAGTCTGAGGAAATTATCAGCCTGGAGTGTTTTCTGGTTAAAGAAAGCTACCATGAAAACAAGACATCAAGAAACTCCAACACAGATCCTTTTCTCTTACCAAACATGGAAATGGAATTGAGTAAGAATCCTGCACGGCTGTCTTGCCTCCTTGTGAGCAATAATTCTTTTGTCTTTACATTTTCTGCATGCTACACTGTGGAAGCTTGGCACCAGAACATACTAGAAACAAATCAGGTTTTCCCCTCTGATGGGATCCAAAAGTGTCCCTGGGGCCACGTGTGAAGCCTGGCTTGAGTGAGTGACAGCTGGCCCAGCTTAATCCAAGAACAAAGGACAAGTCCTCCAGGGATGATTAGAGGTGATGGAAACTGAGCTTGGAGAGGAATGTGAGTGATAGCGGAGACAGAAAAGAGCACTGCCCCTGGGACCCTGAACTTGGTAGGAAACAATTCGAAGCCGTTCTCCAAAGACTGCCACCTGGAGAACAATGCGTACATTCCGGCAGACAGAACCGCAGCCACCCGACGTGCTCTCCATCCCATGCCCAAGTATAGCTTGGTATTTACTGGCACAAACTCACCAGCATGGCTCACCTTCTCACTTTGCAAAACAAAATTATTTTGATCTCAAGACAGCAGAGGCTAAGTATGATTGTTCCACAGGCATTCCAAGACCCCAAACCAATGGAACAAAGTTGGGGAAAATGCCTTCTCCCATTCAGAATGGAGACCCACAAGGACTGAAATGGTCTAAGTGGAAACAAAATTGTCTCAAAATTGTCTTGCCAGATCTTAAGGTCAATGTGTTCAACTCATTGTCAATTACTTTTTTAAAAAGGGCAGGGTGAAAAAAAAGGGAGGCGGCCAGGATGAAGTCATAAACCTAAAATTTCAGTCCTATTTAGTTACCAGTATCATTGCCTCTTCCTGGTTCTTTGCGGCAGAGGGGATGGAGCTGATGACCAGGCTACTTCCTCCAGCTTCCTGATGGCAGGACTGTTAATGTGGTACTTTTTAATCCATGTTTTTTGCTTACAAAGGATAGCTGTCATCCACTGAGTTTCTGAGATTCCCTAAATTAATCTATAAAGTACAGTTCTAAACAAAATCCCAGTAGAGTTTTTGTAGAACTTGGCAAGCTGATCCTAAAATTCATAGAAAGAGAAAAAGTCCAAGAATACACAAGACAATTTTGCAAAGGAAAGAGGGGGACTCACTTTACCAGAGAAGATCTTCTGAAACCATGGTAATACACAGACACCTGGCAGCCCTCTGGGGAAAATGAGGAGAACCAATTTCCCTTCCCAAGAGCTAAGATTCCTCTGCAGAATACCTGTCTTTTTGCCCGGCAGGTGGGCAATAACAAAAGGCATAAACAAGATTTCCAAACTGTGGTTTTCAGACCACCTGCATAAGAACCATAGGAGTCAGTTAAAAACAGAGATTCTCACCCTGGACCCCCTGAGTCAGGAGCTCCGCATGCCAGCCAGCTGTGCATGTGACTTGTCTTGCTCACTTGAAGTGGGGAACCACTGACGGTCAGCAGGAGCCTGTTCCACAGCACAGCCAGTAGTTTCTTCAAAAGGTAGCCACATACATATTGACTGCAGTTGATAGCAAGTAAGTAGATGATTGCATTTTCCCCAGTACACCCAATTTTCATGATCCTACCAGTGTAGCACTCCCTACACTGAGAAATCTAACTAATGCAGAAGGTCAGTGTTAACCAAACAAGCAATTGGCATTGTAGAGAGGATAGTGTACAGATCTCAACTGTGCTTCACTGGAGGCCCACAAACGAGCTTTCAAAACTAGTGATCACTATTCCCCTCACCCCAGAGATTCAGAATTCATGGTTCTGGCATGGGGCCAGGGTGTTGGGATTTTTTTTTTTTAAAGCTCCCCAGATTATTCCAACATGCGACCCTGGTAGAGGCCGGTAGGTCTCCAGATATGAGAGATAATGAGTCTCCCCACAAATGGGGATTTGTGTAACCTTCCAATCTTTTTTCCCTTTGGAACCAGCCCTGAAGCTGGGAGGTTATGAAACTATGGGGGAAAGAATGGTGCATGACAAGGCTCAGAGCTGCTATGAGAGGGCTCTGTTCGAAGGCCAGGGAGTAACCAGGGTCATGAGGACCACAGTTTCCCTCTGCTGGAAAGCTGCGGCCAGCAGTTCCAAAGGTTCCACCCTCTTTCTATTCCCTAAGGCCTGAGAGAGCCAAGATCTTCAATACATGCTGCCAAGGAGCTCTGAAAAAAGTTCTTCTGGCCCCTGCAAGAAAACATCAGTTGTGCATTTCTCCTGAAAGAGGACATGGAAAAATCAGCCTGGGAGAGCAAAGTCTGAGCTGGCACAGATGCCCTGGAGTCAGAGCCCCAGAGGATTTCACCTGGCCCTCTTCACTGGCCAAGGAGAGCTAGGGGTCAGCCCTACCCCCCTGTGGGGACTAAAGTTGACTTTGGTGTGATCCTGAACTTGGCATCAAGGTCAGCCCTGAAGCTGAGCCAGTGAGGCAGGCTCCAGAACTGACCAGGCTCTCCTGCCAACCAGGCTGGCTCTGGGCTACTGGGAACCTGGAAGGACTCACAGCCTGTCCGTCCTTTCCCTTTACTGAGAAGGAAACGGAGGCACTGATAAGGCGAGGGGCTTGTCCAAAGTCTTCCAGCTCACCTGGCTTCGTCCCATCCACTGGCCCACCCACACAGCCACACCACGGTTGGGGGTATTCAGCTGGTAGCCAGATGCTTCGTAAGTGCTAAATCTACAAGCAGGAAATCCACTGATGCCATGTAAAATCTGTTTTCTGGAAGATCAGGGAAGATGAGAAAGAGACTCTTGGCTTAGAAAAGAATTTGGAAAAAGCTTTCCCAGAGGGAAAGAGAGAACGAGAAATTAGAATGAGGGCCAGAATTTCTCAAAGGGTTTTATTCTTTTGTCATGGCAAATGCCACACATTCATTGCAGCTGGGAAATATCTCTTCAAAGGAAAAACATAGCTCATGTCCACGGGGTGGCTTAACTATCTTTCCAGGGGAAGCTGCAGAATTTGGGTTCAAAGCCATCTTTGATGTGTCTGTCCTTGGGGCAGGCGGGTGAAGCACCTCCGTGCATTAAGGGTGGAGCCCACCTTGATCTGAAATGAACCAGCTGTTGCCTTACAGTGTTCAGGAGGAATATTTCATATCAAAACATTAGCCTAGGCTATTTAATTCTGGAAGAGTCCTTGGTAGATTATTTTCTCTCTGACCTCATTACTTTACAGAGCAATGTACTCATTACCATCCTTCAAAATCTTCATGTGTCATTTCTGGAAGACAGGCACCATAAGGAATTTCACTTCGTGGTATGTGTGTTCCTTCCAGGACTTGGCCCAATTCTTCTGTTGGTATTAAAAGTACAAACATTCTATTCAGGTGAGGAAATTTGGAAGAGGTGACGATGGATGAAATATTATCATCATCCCTGGTTACTCTAACAATGCCAAAGTAAAACCCAGGCAGTTGAAGAAAATAACTATCCAAGCAAAACGAACATATCTGTTTTCAGAAAGAGAGACTTTAATCCCATGACAATGCTCCATGACAATGCTCTTATTTTTACTCTGTGAAACAGTGATAGGTGCAGTAGAGCCCGCTATATTGAGTAGCTCAGAGAAAAAAATCCATGCAGTACTTTGGCCAATTAAACGTCACTTATCCATAAAAACTTTTCCAGGGTTGGGGCAAGTGGGGGCGGTGCTCTGTTGGTTTAACGATTAAACGTCTGCCTTTGGCTCAGGTCATGATCCCAAGGTCCTGGGATCTAGGACCACTTCCCTGCCCCCTCCCCACAGTCAGGCTCCCTGCTCAGTGGGGAGTCTGCTTCTCCCTCTCCCACTGCATTTCATCCCCCTCCATGCTCTCCCTCTAATAAATAAATAAAATCTTAAAAAAAAAAAAAAGAAAGTATTTTGGGGTGTTTATTTTCATAAACAAGCTGCCTTGAACCATGAGTGTCTCCTTTTCTAGGACAATGGGTTTGGTGAGCAGTGCCCTCACCCTCCCTGCAAGCTGTAACTAGAGACTTCCCCAGCAGGCAAGCCGACACTACTTCTGCTCTGTCCGCCCTCCCCTGTCCCTTTTCCCAGCCCTTCCTTTCTTGAACAGAGCGTTCCACAGTGAGCAGGCACAGAAAGGGCACAGCACCGGGGTGCCTGGGTGGCTCAGTGGGTTGAAGCCTCTGCTTTCGGCTCAGGTCCTGATCCCAGGCTCCTGGGATCAAGCCCCGCATGGGCTCTCTGCTCAGCAGGGAGTCTGCTTCCCCCTCTCTCTCTGCCTGCCTTTCTGCCTACTCGTGATCTCTGTCAAATAAATAAATAAAATCTTAAAAAAAAAAAAAGAAAGAAAGAAAGAAAAAAAGAAAGAAAGAAAGAAAGAAAGGGCACAGCACCTGCGCTGCTACACCATATACAGATATTCCTTGAAGGCACGCACATTCCTAGTTTATTCTTAAGCCGTTCGCAAAAGCTGTAGATTTGAGTCAGGGACTGAGGAAAAAGTGCACTTGCCAAGGAGAATTATAAACAGGAAAGGACGCTTCTCCATTCCAAAGATCACAGGGCCCGGCCTCCCCAGGAGGAAGCCGGGCAGGTCTGCCACTGCGGCCGGGGAGAAGGCGGGTTGGCGCAGTGCTGACCCCTGTCGGTCACAGTGGATGCAGCGACCCCATCGAGGCCCCTACCCTGGGAGGAGGATTGGAGCGGGTGCAGCCCCACAAGGCTTCGGAGTAAGGGAACCACTGTGCTTAGTGCTGGTTCACAAACATGCAAGTGCATTAGGGGAAAGTGGGCATTTAAGAGAAAATATTTTTAAAAGGGGGCTAAGTGCAGTGGAGAGAACTTCAACATTACACTAACTCCTCTCACTTGCTCTGGTTAATGTTACATCCCCTTCACAATTTTACAAATGACATGATGAGGGAAAAGTGATGTGATCGTTGCCCTGTGAATGTACGAGGAAAGCGGCAGTTCTGTGTTCTGAGCTCTGCCCTGGCTCGGGCGGTATGTGGGGAGTGGACGCAGCTGTTTCTGCAGTGGTAAAAAGGAATAGGTGATGGACAGTCCCAGGGAAAACAGGATGTTTGGGTTAGCTGAACTGAAAGGTCAGAAGAGGGTGAAGCACAAATACCCTTTTTATTTCAACCTTTCCTGACGAAAACCTTTCTAAAGTACAGTGTTGCTAAATATCCGATGATAGATTTATCGTGAAGAACATGAAGTTCATCCCTGTAAAAGGGCATCACTGGTCTGGCCCAGGGGACAGTGGTGACCTTGCCTGACTCACACATGAGCTGGAAGCTGTTGCTGTTGCTGTGCTTCTCTTCCCCAAAAAAGTCACCTGTTGAAAGTTCTGGTAATAGGGAGTGGTGCCAATTTGGGTTCTGCATGGGAAAATATCAGCCTATCGGATCTGGTGATTGTACTATTGGACTCTCCTCCAGCCTGTCCCCCTGCTGAGACGGCTCCTCCTCCCCAAGGCTCCTCTGCCCCAGGGAGGGTTTGCCCAGCTGTAGGTGGTCTCACCGCCTCTTCCAACTCCCTGCTGGCAGTTGCCTTTATTTTTAAGTCCCTCACCCTCCTCATGCCCTTTCCTCTTTCTTCTCTCTTCTTCTCTGTCCTGTTACTTCTTCTTTCCATTTATTCCCTTGCTGTGTTTGCTACCCATGGAGTCGTTTATTGCAAAATAAATTTAGGTATAGTCTCTTAAATTCACAGGAGGAAAAGAGTTATATAGAAAAGTAGCAAAACCTAAAATTAAATTGCTGTGCATTAGTCATAACCTAGAGAAAAGTTATCTTTAGACCATGACCCCAAACTGAGAAATATAAACAATTTAAAAATCAGAGTATTGGTAGGTGTTTATCTTTGGGGTTTCAACATAAATGAGTGATGTGTACCTTTAAACCTTAATGAACCTCAGTGTTCTTACATTGTATTTCTTACTATGTCAGTTTGGCTTAAAAAACTTAACGCGCAATTACATTGATTTTATTTTTGGCATTTTGTTTCTAAAGCTTAAGAGAAACAAACATGATGCCACAAAGTAAATGAGAAAATATTTTTTATATTCCGGAAGTTGAATGCTGCTTTTCTACTAGCACATTGGTCAGGAGCATAGGCCAAATGGAATTAAAGATCCAGGATGAGGTCCTGGCTCTACCATTTAATGCCTAAACTCTTGGCCCAATACCTTCATGTCTCCAGGCCAAGTTCCCCACCCGTAGTAGCTTAGCTGTGGGGGCACAAGCGGCCCTGAAAAGTACAGTGTCTCTGCTGTCAGCCCTATGGGCTGTAAGAACAAACAATTCTCTTCAGACTAATGCTCAGGGAAAATCAAAGGCTGTAGTTACCTGCTAAGTTTTGCTTCTTCACTCTCTGCTTTTTCCTCATGGTTGGTGAATTTCCCTTTCTGCTCTCAATTTAAAAAGGAAGATGTTTTTTGAAATCAATAATACATGCACATGGTAGAAAATTCAAAAGATATGAAGGAGTGAAAAGTAAGTCTACTTCCTCCTCTGTCCCCAGCCTTCCAGTTCCCCTCCTGACAGGCACCATGATAACCACGTTCCAAAGCTGCCCCTAAGTGTGTGGGGGTGGTATGTGTGTGTGTGTGTGTGTACATTTAAAAATAACATATGTATGTGTTATATAATAGCTTCTCTTTAACACACAAATAAAGCTATTACATAGCTTCTCTCTAACATATGACACTGTACTGTGCCTTGCCTTGTTGCCCTCTATGTTGGTGATGGACTGGTCTCCTTAGGCAGATTTACAGCTGCCCCATTCCTCTTTCTGGCTGTTTTATGACATTTATTGACCTAGTTGCCTATTGGTGGGTACTGGGATGGTTTCCAATGCCCTATTACCACCATGGACACGCTTGTACATACATCATTTGCTACACAGACAGGTGTGACTGGAGGAGTAAACCAGTACCTGAAGCTGCTGGGTCAAAGAGCAAGTATATTTAAAATGTGAATGGCTATTACTTGGTTGTGCGGTTTCATACCCCCTGCTGTAATGAGACTGCCTTTTTCCTCACCCCTTTGCCAACAGAGCCAGGTTTTTCAGCCCTGTTTTAATATGCATTTCACTTTAGGATGCCTGAGTTTCACATAACTGACTCCTTTCCCAGGAACTACCCACGATCTTTGTTCTACCCTTTATTACATCTTTTTCTTTTTTAAAAGATTTTATTTATTTATTTGACAGAGATCACAAGCAGGCAGAGAGGCAGGCAGAGAGAGGGGGAAGCAGGCTCCCTGCTGAGCAGAGAGCCCGATGTGGGGCTCGATCCCTGAGACCCTGAGATCATGACCTGAGCCAAAGGCAGAGGCTTAACCCACTGAGCCACCCAGGTGCTGCTATTACATCTTTTTCTTATTCTTTTGTAGAGCTCTTTAGGAAATAAGCCCTTTGTGACATGGGTTGGAAGTATTTTCTCCTTGTATTTTTCTAATTTTATTTTGATTTGTTTTTAAGATTTTTACTTATTTATTTGACAGACAGAGATCACAAGTAGGCAGGGAGGCAGGCAGAGAGAGAGGGGGGAAACAGGCTCCCGGCTGAGCAGAGAGCCCGATGCGGAACTCGATCCCAGGATCGAGGTGGGATCCTGAGCTGAAGGCAGAGGTTTTAACCCACTGCGCCAACCAGGTGCCCTTCTAATTTTATTTTATTGTTTATTTTGGCAAGAAGAAATGGCATATAATTGTGTAGGTGAATTTATCAGTCTTGTCTTTTATGGCTTTGGGGGGGGTGGTCTGTAAGCTACTAAATTGGCCTCTCCACTCCAAGACTGTAAATATAATTGATTGTGTTTTTTATGGCTTTGTGGTTTTATTTTTACATTTATTTTTTTTTAAAGATTTTATTTATTTATTTGACAGAGAGAGAGAGCAAGAGAGCAAGCACAGGCAGACAGAGTGGCAGGCAGAGGCAGAGGGAGAAGCAGGCTCCCTGCCGAGCAAGGAGCCCGATGTGGGACTCGATCCCAGGACACTGGGATTATGAGCCGAAGGCAGCTGCTTAACCAACTGAGCCACCAGGCATCCCTTATTTTTACATTTAAATCTTTCAGTCATTCGTTATTTATTTGTATATAGAAGGAAGATACAATCATGTTTCTCCAGTTGGTTACTCAGTTGTTCCAACACCATTTTGAATGATCCATCTCTCCCTTAAAAGTATGAAAAGTCACCTTATAATCCAAATTTCTATTTTAAATCCTATCTTATCCACCTAAGTCATCCTTTCCGTGCCTTCCTGTATTTCTTACTGGCAGTCTGTTTCCCCATCCTTCTTCCTTTGGTGTTCTCTCTGACTTGTTTTAGACTTATGTACTACTTCTAATTCCATACTTAAGAGTTGCAGAGGCGAACGTACTATTCCCCTCAGGCTACACAGGTCCCACAGTGACACCACTAAGAAACCAGTCCTGTCCTTCTACACACCGCTTTAGAAGAGATTTTGAGCTTCTATGAGAAATGCTTTTTTCCAGTCTTCCAGTGACTCAGGAGCAGTGAGAAGTGATCAGAGGTCAGGAGAGAAGAGAGGCCATCTCCTGGTGGGAGAAGGCAGGGCTCTCTTTGGCACCTAGCAGTCTGGAGTCCTGGCCCAGTGCCCATCCCTAAAAGACTGTCCTTCATTCAGAGAGTGTAAGCCTCCATTTGCTCACAGGGGAGAAATGTCATCAGTATTGCTAAATAATAAGAAAACTAATGCAGATGATACCATCATCAGCCACCTGATACAGATATAGCTCCTGCTCCCTGGCTCCATACAGCACAACCTGGGCAGCCTAGACCCAGATTGCTCTATGCTGTGTGTTGTTCTTTTCCATGACCTCCCTTAGCCACTCCCTCCTCCCTGCTGCTCTTAGATCTTTCCCAGGAGACACAGGTAAGGTAGTAAAGGCAACTCAACTTAACTTACTATGCAGAATTCTAGGGCTGACACCTCCTGATCTGTACTTCAGTCCCAATCTTTCTTCTGAGACCACATTTCCAAGTCAAGTTGGATATTTATACCTGTGTTCCTCTTAGGCACGTAAAACTCAACAGGTCTAGTACTGAATATACTTTCACCCAAAAAACTCTCCTCATTCATTTTCTCCATTTTGCTTAAATACTGTCAACAACCCAAGCCAGAAACACAAGAGATGCCCAACAGGAGGTCTTGAAAGATCACTGCTGTGTGTTACTCTTCTGCCTTTCAGGCCACAGCCTAGCCTGGGAGACATCTATTTGCCAGGAGAGCTTAGAATTCATTAAAAATTCTCACTTTGCAGCTTCTGCCTGGAGAAGACAAGCTTTTGGGAGATCTTGTTTTGTTTTGTTTTGGGAGATTATCCAAGCTTCTTTAATACTATTTAGCATATCAAAGGTGTAATATGAGGTTGGAGGAAAAAGGATAATATAAAAGCCCATCCTTTGGACTGTGGATATGATGGGAAGAAAGGAAAAGCCAGAGAGTGAAGCCATCAAAACGAATGGTTCAGTATGTGTGTCCTGAGGGCATCAGATGAATGAAGAGTCAATGAAGGCGGGAGGAAGTTCTGGGCCTGACTTCGATGGTGGGAGGGAGCTCAGCCACAAGTGAACCTGATCCTCAGCAGAGCGGCCAGGAGGATGGAAGGCCCCTGACTAGCAGGTGGAGGCTTGGAGAAGCCTGGATTGGTTTTAGACAAAATCATTACATTCTGCATATCTTAATAGCAGTGTGGACTAAAGCCTCAAGCCATTACACATTTTACACTCTCTCCCTCTCCCTCACTCCCACATACAATCATCATTCACCAAATCCTGTCACTTTAACTCCTTTAAGTAATACCTTTCAAGCTGATCCTAGTCTCACTTTTTCCACTGCCGCACTGCCTGAGTTCAGACCCTAACTACCTTTTGCCGGAAGTACTGTACTGCGCACTGCGTCTCTCCTTGGATCCATCCCTCATCAGGGGTGCCTTACCAAAACACAAAGTGGTCACATGACTTCCTTCATCAAAACACATCCTACAGGATACATATCAAACTTGTAGCATTGCTTTTTAATTTTTTTAAATTAACACATAATGTATTATTCGTTTCAAGGGTACATGTCGTGATTCATTGGTCTTACACAATTCACAGCACTCACCATAGCACATACCCTCCCCGATGTCTATCACCCAGCCACCCCATCCCTCTCCCCTCCCCACAGCATTGCTTTTAAGGCCAAATCTAGTTTCTGCTCCCCTCTGCAGAGCAGCCTCCTCTCTTGCCACTCCCAGCCACACAGAAACACACCTGTGCTTGCCATTCTTCCATCTCTTCCCTCTTGTCATAAGCACTCTTTCCCTGTGAACCACACTTGTCCTTGCTTTTTCACTGGGGGCTTCTCCAGGCCTGTGGCAGTGTGAGGGCTCCCTCCTTGTACAGCGAACTTTGAGTCCCTTGAGGACGGCGGTACTCAGCAGTTAACAGCAGGGAAGGGATCAGTCATAAATGTGTGCTGGGGGCACTCCCACCACACTATTCCCTACACAAGCCCTAGAACACCCCAGCCTCACTACTTTGTATGTTATTCCTTTCTTCTGAGATGACCTCTTTACCAGGCCAATCTCAGAGTTATGCCCATTCTCCAAAACACATTTCAAATGCCATTTTTGATCCCCTCACCATTTCACACTATCACACTCTTAAGCTTTCCAGTCAAATAGTGTTCTGCCTAGTTTCTTTCCCAATTATCTCCACTCCTCCCTTAGACTATAAGCTCAGATGAAGGGCTTCTTAGGGTTTAATGCTCAACAGTGTCTGGACCACTGCCACAGGCACTCAAAAAATGTCTGTAGACTGCCACACTAAAACTTCACAGGTCTCCTGTACAAAATTCTATAAAAATTAATGAAGGATCACTCGGGTTGGTCCCTTGCGGAATCCATTGAACTATATACCTGGCAAATAGGTACTCAAGAAACATCTGCTCCGTATTAAATAGTGAAAGGGTAAATAACGGGAAGCAGGTTTCCCTCCAGCGAGAGGTGATGAGACCTTTGCGGGAATGAATTACTCCCAGCCCAGTCTCTGCACTTGGTCCGCCCGCCTCCCTACCTTCCCTGCCTCGCTACATCTGCCCATCCCCGTCCCTCTCCGCGACCCACCTAGCCACTCCCCACTGCCCCGCCCCGCCGCACCTGCCCTCGCCACTCCCGCCCGGCTTGCCACGCCCGGCCCCACCCTCCTCACCACCCACCTCACTTTCGCAGGCCCCACCCGCCGCATCCCACCTGCCTCGCCCAGCCCCGCCCTGGCCGCCCCACCACGGCCCCACGGCTCACCTGTAGGCCCACGGCGACACGCTGCGCAGGTTGGTGGGCGGCCGGAAGCGCCGGTCGCCCGGCCTGCCCCCTGCCGGGCAGCTCGCGTTACGCGCTTGCTCGCGCGGCCCCAGCTGCAACGTGTGGTGGAAGGCGCCGAGCACGCCCGCCGCCAGCCGCCCGTACAGCTGCTCCAGGAGCTCCTCGGGCCGGTCGGCGCAGCCCCGCGGCCGCGCGGGGCGTCTGTTCGCCCTCAGGGCACCTGCGGCCCGGCCCGGCCCCAACGCCAGCAGGACGCCGACCACCAGCATCCAGACCTGCGAGACAGGCCGCGCTCAGCGTCCGCCCGCGGCGGAGGAGCCCGCGCCCGCCCGGCCCGCCGCGGTCTGGGAGACGGTGGGCGCCCCTCGTTGCGCCACGGACCGTGAGGCGGGCCCGGAGGATGGGTGCTGACCAAACGGGCCCCCGAGCGCCGCCCCCGCCCGCCCGCCGCCCTCGGGGGCCCCGGGACCCTGCCCTGCGCCGGCCCGCGCGCCCCGGGCCGCCGCCGCCGCCGCCGCCCCGAGCCGGGGGCCGCGGGGGAGACGGCTGCGGGGTGCGCGTGTGCGTGTGCCTGCCGGGCTGCTGCGCCTTGGGCTGCGAGTGCCTGTGACGGCCGTCCGCGCCACTTACCCCCGCACGCGCCATCCCCCCGCGGCGGCGATCTCGACGCTCCGCTCGCAGCGCCCGGCCGGTCAGCGACGGAGCCTGCCGAGCCCGCGCCTGAGACGCTGGAGCCCGCCGCCCTCAGACTCACGCCCCCACACCCTCGTCATCCGCCCGCCTCCCTCCCGCGGGGGCTGCGCGGCCGAGGAGGGGCCGGCGCGGGGTCTCGGCGCGGACAGCCCTGGGTGCCGGCCGTCTTAGCCCCGGACTTGGCGGGCGTTTCCTCCTCTGCGTCCGCGGGCGCGCACCGACGAGCCGGGGCCACGAGGTCGTCGCCCGGGTTCTCAGGAACGAGCCGGGGCTGCACCCTGCGCTTCTGGGACTGGAGCACATTTGCCCCCTGATGAAATGCACTCACCAGTAACCCCGGCATCCCCCCGGTTGTCAGGAGAGACCCGCACCACCTGAGGGCTGGCCAGCCGCGTTGATTCGCACCCGACGAAAGTGGCGGCTTCCGAGGCCCGGGGAAGAGCGAGCTCGGAACTGCGTGCTGCGCGGCAGACGGGGAGGACGAGCGAAGGTGCTGCGGCCCTGCACTGGCGCTGGCCTGTCTGGCTGAAGAAGGCCTGGAAGGAACTAGGCAGATCTGCAGATCTCCAGAGCTCAAAAGTGGGGCCAACTTTGTGAAGTTAGGGGAGACAGATTCTGGCTCAGGGCAAAAAGATTCTAGTAGTTAAAGCTCTCCGAGAACAGAACAGGCCATCCGGAAAAAGAAAGAGCTAAAACCTGGAAGATTCTGTTCTTTAGGACGACTTCCTCTTCTGAGACTCCACAGTTCAAAGAAATTTACTAGAGATTAAAACATTTCTTTTTAATAGGGTGAGAGGAGGTCGTTTCTCCTTTCCCCTCAACACTCATGAAACGAACCTTCTGTGCCTCTTCTAGCAACTCTAAAATCAAAGTACTAAAATCCCCCAACTTGTATTTTTATGGCTGGGAGTGGGCATCACTTGATCTATTACAGTGTTGGAGAATTCCTACTCCATGATACCTGTAAGTGCAAGCAGTCTTGTAAAATAATATTCTGTGAATAAATTAAAAAATATATTTAAATGAAGGAACTCTATTATACTTCAAGAACACAAGAAAACGTGCTCATTTGTTCTACAAATTAATGCTTTTTAGATGGCAGGCTAATGAATATGGCCATTTTACAGCAGTCGTTCTTTGAAAATGAAAACAAAAGACTGATACCCTGAAAGTGTAGAAAATAGGTAATTTATGCTTCCCTGAATGGTTTGAAGCTTTGGTATTTGACTGCCTTGGTTGTCTACAAGGTATTGGTCTACTTGATTAAATGACATTTCAGTTGTGCTGTGTAGAAAAAGCAACATTTTTACATGCCTTGAACATTATGTAACTGAAGAATTTCAGAATTACTGCTAAAAATCCACTGAAATCTCCAATTTAAGCAATTTACAGCTCTTGGTGAGTAAACATTTGTTTTGAGGTTATAAAACACTTCTTTTCTGACTAGTAGAGAAATTGTTCATGTTCTTTGTTATCTTTCTGGTAAAATGGGAATAAAGATCAGTACTCTAAATACTGCTTATTTTGTATTTGATAAAAAGTGTGGGAGTCCTTTAGGAGAATGAGACTGACATCACAATAGTTTTCCTGGGAATACTCAGTATGTCTCATTACAATATCCTTTCATATGCAAGGCGACACAACTTAATTGTGCCAGGCTGTTAATTCTGTATGTTTTTCAACAAAATACCTGTTGTTGTCTGGTAGCAATTTCTCTCTTCTTTCTTGATTGGAAATAGAAAGTATTTCCTTCCCAAGAGTTTCACCTGAAAACGCTTACCTATTTGATAGAACATAAAATTCATCTTTGTGAGTCTAGACAGAGTTGAGAAAATTTCTTAGAAACAGGTGCAAAGGAATGCCTGGATGGCTCAGTCAGTTAAGCTTCTGCCTTCGGCTCAAATCATGATCCCTCGATCCTGGGATCCAGTCCCATATCAGGCTCCTTGTTTAGTGGGGAGCCTGCTTTTCCGTCTGCCTGCTGCTTCCCCTGCTTTGTGCTATCTCTCTCTCTCTCTGACAAATAAATAAATAAAATCTTTTTTTAGAAAGTGCAAAATGTTTTGTCTAATTTTTCATCAGTTACCCTCAAGTCTGAACATATGTATATATGCGCATATGAAGTAAACATGTTAATAATTAAATCCAAATTTGAGAAAAAGGCAACCAACTTCCTCATGTTCCCTTAGAAATTAATGCTTCTCTGGTGTTCTTTACTGAAGATGTCACCATCCTTGTAGTTACAAAATCTTGATCTCAGGTCATTCTCAGTTCTTCCCTCTCAACACCTCATTTACTCAATCATTCCAGTACCAGGCACAACTTAAAACAGACCAAGCTGTTGGGAAAAATCTTTTAAGCACCATAACTCCGAAAGCCAGCATGAGGTTGATTACTCCCATAGTTAGCTTTTGGGTTACCAAGCTTCCTTCCTTCCTTTAAAGGACTGTCACATTTTTCCACCAGTAGTGCTTTTTATTACTACCAGCTTCTTGGTTAGCACCTGGATCTACCATCACTCCTACTTATCATTCCTGGCACCTCTAACATCCACACAGATAATTTATTCAAAATAATTCTAAAGGACTACCTTCGCTCCAGTTGTCTCTTCTTCCATTTTATCTCAACTATCAAAGCATATGGTTGTACTCCAGATATTATCATTACCAATAACTGCACTACATGCAAATATAGGATTTCAAATAGCTACTCCCTGATACAATCACTATTCTCTGATCTCATCAGTTCTTCTAATCTTACCACTTTTCGACTAAGCATCCCATTCTTGAGTCCTTATTTCCTTCTTTGTCTACTTTAGAGTTCATGGTTCAGCACTATTACCACACCCTTGCAAACACGGTTAATCCCTTGTTCTTTTTTTCCTCTTAATATTTGCTCACAATAATCCCAACTCCATTAAAATCATACAATTTGGTTGACTAGACTCCATTCTAATTTCTGACCACAAATCTTAGATTAGCATTCAACACACACATCTATTATATTTTCCCAGTTCTATTCCCTTTTACCAAGATTGTTAATTTATATTTCCTCTCTATCAAATCTCTACTACTCATTTCCCTCCTCACCAAATGTTCCATACCCACAGATGAAAGCTATTTTTTTCTACCACTTAATACTAACCTATTTGCATTCACTTTCACGTATTCTGCCTTCTTTCCTGATACATTTGATAAACCCTTGACCCCAGTTCCTGCTCTAACAACCATCTAATTTCCTTACTTTTTTTTTAAAGATTTTATTTATTTATTTGACACAGAGAGAGAGCACAAGCAGGGGGGAGTGGCAGGCAGAAGGTGAGAGAGAAGAAGGATCCCCGCTGAGCAGAGCGCCAGACTGATGTGGGTCCAATCCCAAGACCTTGGGATCATGACCTGAGCCAAAGGCAGTCTCTTAACTGACTGAGCCACCCAGGTGCCCCTAATTTGCTTCCTTTTATAACAAAATGTTCTGAGTTGTGTCCCTTCTCTGGCTCCAAAACCTCATTTTTTACTTTCTGCTCAGTCTATCCCAGTTGGCTATTTATCCGCAACACTTCATTGCAATAACTTTTAACAAAGTTGAAGTGATATAATTATTGCTAAAGTCAACTGTGTTTATCTAATTATTAAATTTTTTTGCACACTTTCACATACTTAACCACTCCCTTAGTCCTTATTCCTTTTGATTAATGTTTGTACAGTGTATCTTTTCCCATCTTTTCATTTTCAACCTGTCTGTGCCCTTATGCTTAAAGTTTCTCTTGGGATGCCTGGGTGGCTTAGTTGGTCAAGCATCTGACTCTTGATCTCAGTTCAGGCCTTGAGTTCAAGTCCCACATTGGGCTCCAAACCCAGCATGGATGTGGACTTAAAAAAAAAGTCTTTTCTAAGTAACATATAGTTTGATTTAATTTTAATCCATTCTGATAAGCTTTGTCATTTAAGTGGAATATTTAATCTTTTTACATTTACTGTATTTAATAATATAACATAATTATTAATACAATTAGTATTTACTAATTATATAATTATTTATATAATTTGGTTTACTTTTTTATACTTACTAATGTGTAAATACTAATATAATTGGGTTTACATAAGTTATATATAATAACTTAAAATAATGTGTTACTATAACAAGTATTTACTTGTAAATTATGTAATTATTAATATAATTTGGCTTACTTTTTTATACTTACTAATGTTAAATACTAATTGGGTTTAAGTCCTACCATCCTATTACTTGTTTTCTATTTGTCCATCTGTTCTTTTTTCTTTTCCTGCCTTTTTTGGATGAATCAAGTACTTTTGTTATATTTTATCCTTCATTAGCTTAAAAAACTTCTATTCTGAAATAATTTCAGATTTATAGAAAAGTTGTAAGAATAGAACAAATAACTCTATTTGCCCTTCACACAAATCCAATAATTGTTAACATTTTTCCACATTTATCATTGTATTTTTTTTTCTGACATCAGGATCCTTTGTTCCAAAATACTTTGGTAATGTATTATGGAAGAAGGGCATTCAGTTATGTAACCACAATGTAATTATCAAAATTAGGAAATTTTACAGCTAATAGATTGTCCAATAGACAGACCTATTCATATGTAAAGTTGTCCCTATAATGTCCTTTAGAACAAATTTCCCCCAGTCCAGGATCTGAATGAGGATCATGCACTACATTTCACTGACATGTCTCTCTGTCTCCTTTAATCTGGATCATTTCCTCTGATATTTTCTGTCTTTCATGATCTTAATTTTTTTAAGATTTTATTTATTTTTGACAGAGACACAGGAAGAGAGGGAACACAAGCAGGGGGAGTGGGAGAGAGAGAACAGGATTCCCACTGAGCAGGGAACCTGATGCGGGGCCTGATCCCAGGACCCTGAAATCATGACCTGAACCGAAGGCAGATGCTTAACGCACTGAGCCACCCAGGCACCCCATGATCTTAACATTTTTGAAAAGTTCATCCAGTAATGTTGTAGGATATTCCTCAATTTGGGATCCTTCTCATGAGTAGGGATTGGGTTAGGTGTTTTGGGCAGGAAGATCAACTAAGAAATCTTGGGCTCTCTCAGTGGTTTTAATTTGTCCTATTATTGGTTATGTTAATTTTGGCCACATATTAAGGTTATGTCCACCAAATTTATCCAAAATTAGGATTTTCTCTCTTGTAATTAATAAGTAATTTGAGGGGAAATACTTTGAGGCTGTGTAAATATACTACTCTCATCAAAATTTCCTCCACTTGCTTTAGAACAACTGATTCTTGAATCAGTTACTGTTGTGGTGGTTGCGACGGTGATGTTCTCAGTCTTTTTGTGTTTGTTAGTTATTCTATTAGATTTTTAATCATATGTTCTTTTATTTCAGTTGTTACTCTAGAGACTTCAATATGCATCTTTGACATTACGGTCTGCTACTATCTGAACAATATAGTAACCTTAGAGCAACTTAATACTTCCTCCCAGTCTTTGGGCTACTATTGTTATATATTTTATTTCTATATATGTTAAAAACCCCACAATCATTACTATTGTTGTTTTAAGTAGTCATTATTCTTTTACATATCCCCCGGCCTCTTTGGTGTTTTTCACCATCTTTCATGGTTTCAAGGATAATTTTCCTTTAGCCTATAGAAATACTTTTAGTATTTTTTATAGAGCTAGTCTATGGTAATTCATTTTCTCAAATTTTATTTGTCTTAGAAGTCTTTAAAGATATATTGAAAGATATATTCACTGGAATAGCACTCTAGGTTGGCAGGGTTTTGTTTCGTTTTGTTTTTTCTTTCAGCACTTTTAAAGATGTTATTCTATTGTCTTCTGGTTCCGTAATTTCTATGGAGAAGTCAATCCTAAGTAATATTATTGTTCCTCTGAAGGTACTGTGTCCTTTTTATTCTATTTTAAAGCAGTTCTTTGTCTTTGTTTTTCAACATTTAAACATATCTCTAGGGTGTAGTTTTCTTTGAATCTACTCTAATTGTGTTCACTGAGCTTCCTGCATCTGTGGGTTGATATCTTTCATCAATTTGGAATAATTTTAGACCCTGTCTGTTCAAATGTTACTTTTACTCCATTCTCTTTCTTTTCTGAGAGCCCTATTATGTTTATTTAAATTTTCTGCTTGTTTAAAAAGATTGTATTCATTCATTTGAGAGAGAGAGAGAGACAGCATGAGCAGGGGGTGGGGGAGAAGCAGACTCCCCTGCTGAGCAGGAAGCCAGAGGTGGGGCTCAATCTCAGGCTCTGGGATTATGACCTGAGCTGAAGGCAGATGCTTAATGGACTGAGCCACTAAGGCACCCCTGCCTTTTTTTTTTTTTTTTAAGATTTTATTTATTTATTTGAGACAGAGAGAGAGAGAACAAGTGGAGAGGAGGTCTAGAGGGAGCCTGATGAGCATGGAGCCCAATGGGTGGCTCAATCCCAGGACCCTGAGATCATAACCTGAGCTGAAAACAGATGCTTAACTTCTTATCCACCCAGCTTAAATAATTATGATAAAGCTTAAATAAGATGATAAAGGAGATGATTATCTTATCATCTGCTTTATTCTTTATTCTTATCATTTTTTATTTTATTTTTTATTCTTATCTGCTCTTATATCTGCTTTATTCTTTTTTCTAATTTTATTTAAATTCAATTAATTAACATATATTATTCATTTCAGAGGTAGAGTTCAGTGATTTATCAGTTGCATATAACACCCAGTGCTCATTACATCATGTACCCTCCTTAATGCCCATCACCTAGTTATCCCATCCCCCCATTTACCTCCCCTCCTGCAATCCTCAGTTTGTTTCCTGTAGTTAAGAGTCTCTTATGGTTTGTCTCCCTCTCTGATTTCATCTTATTTGTCCCTCCCTTCCCCTATGATCTGCTGTTTTGTTTCTTAAATTACACATATGAATGAAATCATATGATAATTGTCTTTCTCTGATTAACTTATCATAATACCCTCTAGTTCCATCAACATCATTGCAAAAGGTAAGATTTCTTTTTTTTCTTTTTTTATTTTTTAAAGATTTTATTTATTTATTTGACACAGGGAGAGAGTACAAGCAGGGGGAGCAGACGGCAGAGGGAGAGAGAGAAGCAGGCTCCCAGCTGAGCAAGGACCCAGATGCGGGACTCGATCCCAGGACCCTGGCATCATGACCTGGGCCAAAGGCAGCAGCTTAACCAACTGAGCCACCCAGGCGTCCCGAGATTTCTTTTTTTAAAAAAGATTTTATTTATTTATTTGAGAGAGAGGCAGTGAGACAGAGCATGAGCGAGGAGAAGGTCAGAGGGAGAAGCAGATTCCCTGTGGAGCTGGGAGCCCGATGTGGGACTCGATCCTGGGACTCCGGGATCATGATCTGAGCCGAAGGCAGTCGTCCAACCACCTGAGCCACCTAGGCGTCCCAAGATTTCATATTTTTAATGGCTGAGTAATATTCCATTGTGTGTGTGTGTGTGTGTGTGTGTGTGTGTGTATGTATCTATCACATCTTCTTTATCCATTCATCTGTCAATGGACATTTTAGCTCTTTTCACAGTTTGGCTATTGTGGACATTGCTGCTATAAACATTGGGGTGCAGTTGCCCCTTTGGATCACTGCATTTGTATCTTTGGATAAATACAGTGCAATTTCAGGGTCATAGGGTAGCTCTATTTTTACTTTAACAGAACTTCCATACTGTTTTCCAGAGTGGCTGTACCAGCCTGCATTCCCACCAGTAGTATAAGAGGTTCCCTTTTTCTGCATCCTTGCCAACATTTATTGTTTCCTGACTTGTTAATTTTAATCATTCTGACTGGTGTAAGGTGGTATCTCATTCTGGTTTTGATTTGTATTTCCCTGATACACATGTGTTTGTTGGCCATTTTTATGTCTCCTGTGGAGAAATGTCTGTTCATGTCTTCTGCCCATTTCTTGTCTGGATTATTTGTTCATCTACTTTATTCTTTCCATTTTTATTTCATTTGTGCTTCAATTTTGATGTCTTCTAATGATGGCTTCACTAATTCTGACTTTAGCTGTGTCCAGTAAATTTTTAAATCCATCCAAATAAGTTAATTTCAAACATTGTATCTTTCAGTTCTAGGTTATCCTTTTGATTCTTGTTCATAGGTTCCAGTATTCTGATGAAATTCTCTTTTCATCCATTTTGTCCATCTTTCTCTATTTTATTTAATATAATAATCATATTGTAAAGCCTGTTAGATCTAGTATCTGGATTATCTAAGGGCCTTCTTCTATTTATGTTTTCTTTTGTTTATTGGCTAGTTTCTTACTCTTTCTTACTGTATGCCTAATGTTATATATGTAAGAACCATGGGAACTATAAATGATATTGTTGCCTGAGAAAGTTCTTTCTTCTGCTAGTCAGAGATGATTTGGTACTAATGATGTCAGTCCAATTAGGGATTGAGCTGGGTTGGGGCTGGGTTACAGTTTTTGTAAGTCAGTCCACCCCTGGTTCATGTCTATCCTTCCAGGCTTTTGATCAAGAGCCTGGCAGATCTATCTTCTCAACTGTGAAAGACAGCAAGAGAGTCAAATCAGCCCCTGGAGGTTTTGAATTTAGACCATTAGCCACATTAGACATAGCTCACAAAATAGTAAATGTCTTGAGGGTAGACAAATTGCGTATTTGTGGAAAGCCCTTCCCTATAGCGGAACTTTGTCCCCTAAGCACCCTAAGATTGTGGGAGATTTAACTTTAAATCTCTTTCTTAGACTTTTAAAACTTTAAAACCCTATAGCCTCCAGTACAATCACAAAGCTCAGCAAATGCCCATGGTGGAAAACTGGTCAGAAATTTGGGATTTCTTGAAGTTTTTAGTGTGTTGTGCCAACCACAACCACATAACTACAAGTTCTGCTAGTTTCTTTTTTTCCTAGAAGACCCCCTTTTTCTGGCCAACCCCAATTTCAGCCCATGCTCAAAATTGGCAAATGTCTCTAAAGATGAAGAGAGCCAGATCATCAACTCATCTAGAATGAACTCTTTCCAGTCTGGAATTTTAGTTTAATCTTTTTGCTCCCACAGCTTTCCAGTGATTTTTGCAATGATTTGTTGTCTCCGCCCCCATTTGTTACATTAAGAGCATTGGCCTAATATGACCTATTGCATCCTCCTTAGAACTGGAAGTCCCACTCCCCTCAAATGTGAAACTTCCTAGTCACTTACTACTCCTTTCAGTCTTTTTTCCCCACCCTGACCTCATCTTTCCTGACCTCCAGGGCTGGTTGCTTACACTTCTCCATCCTCACTTTCTCTAAGCGGCCTCATTCAATGGCAGTGGTATTGAATACTATCCCTACACTGAGAGTTCCCCACCTTGCATCTCCAGCCCCTTACCTCTTCCAGTTTCCAAGTTTTGTAAATCTAACTGCACTGTTTGTATCTCCAGTTGGATGCTGAAGAGACATCTTGAATTTAGGATGGTTAAATCATGGCTGATGCCTCCCCACCCCCCACCCCCCCATCCACACCTTCCGGTTCCTCATAGTTGCTCATCCTTTCTTCTCTTTCCCATATCCCCATATTCAATTCATTAGTAAAATTTCTGATGTCTGCCTCCAAAATGGATGCTGAATTGACCCATTCTCATGTGTATTGCTAAAAACCTGGTCTCAGGGGTGCCTGGGTGGCTCATTCGGTTAAGCATCTGCCTTCAGTTCAGGTCATAATCCCGCAGTCCCAGGATGGAGCCCTGCATAGGGCTCCCTGCTCAGCTGCGGAGTCTGCTTCTCCCTTTCCCTCTGTCTCTCCCCATGTTTGTGCTCTCACCCTGTCAAATAAATAAAAATCTTTAAAAAAATAAAATAAAGGATGCCTGGGTGGCTCAGTCAGTTAATCATCTGCCTTTGGCAATAGTCATGATCCTAGGCACCTGGGATTGAGTCCTGCATTGGGCTTCTTACTCAGTAGAGAGCCTGCCTCTTCTTCTGCCTGCTGCTCCCCTGCTCATGCTCGCTCGCTCTCTCTCTTGTAAATAAATAAATAAATCTCTAAAAATAAAATAATAAAAAGAAAAAAGTAAAACCTGATTTCAGTCACCTTCATCTCTTGCCCAGGCTACTAGTAGTTCCAACCATTTCCTTCCCTTCCAACCTGCCCACCTGTTAATTCATCTTCATGGCAACTGGTGTGATTGTCAGTTTCTAAAGTTTAATCAAATTCTATCACTCTCCTTCCTTGCGCAAAACTTTCTAAGGGCTTCTCTATTATTGTTGTTAGAGTAAGACCCAAACTCTATAGGTTCTATGTGATCTGGTCCTTGCCTACCTCTTGGTCCTCACCTTTCACTTTCTTGCTTATCTTGTATACACCACCCACCCTGGTGGGCTCCAAGCCCTCTAACTTACTATCACTCTAACTGAAATAACCTCTAACATAGACAAATCATTCCAGTTTCAGTGTTCGTCATTTCATCATTCTAGTGTTAATACAAATGCCACTTGCTTGAAAGGTCTTCTCTGACTCGTCCATCTAAATGAGCCCCTCCCTCTACCACCATCACTCCTTATTACATTATTCCATTTAATTAACTGCACTTAGCAACATCTAAAGTCTTTAAAAAAAAATATATATATATATATATTTATTTATTTATTTATTGTCTGTTTTCCTCACAGGATTTGAGCTCTTTGAGGGCAGAGTCTTGTTCTGTCTTGTTCACGGCTGTATCCACAGAATCTTGCACATAGTAGATGTTTAGTGCCCATGTTGAATGCCTCCCCCATTAGATCATAACCATCTTGGGAGCAGGGACTGTGATCTAATTTTGGTTTTCCTCTTCCTGCACCTAACAGTATTGTGCAGGTTGTGGAAACAATGTTAAGTAAGATGGTGGGACCACCCTCTAGTGAGGTGTTAAAGATAAGCCTCTTCTGATTGCCCCATCATTGCAATTCCTCTGACCATTAACGATCAACCAAACACATTGCTAAAGAAAAATGCAGGCAGTCCTGGCCTCCATCCCATACCCCAAGTCATGAATGGGAACAGCCTTCTTAGAGCTATCATTGCTCAGTGCTATTGGTACATGCCCCTGGACTGAAGGAAGAAAGGAAATACAGAAAAGAACAATAGGGTTATGGTTTGGTATTTTCTCTTACTATAGTATCCAAAACATAACTGTTTTAATGGTATTATATTCCTGTGAGGCACACCTTTTAAAGTCTTAACAGTTTCTAAACTCTAAGTAATTAAGCTTAACTACAGATCCATCAATGATATGTCCTAATACTGTATTTTAAACAAGCTGTGAACCATAAAATCAATGTAGTGTTTTCATTGCTAAAACTTTGTTTTAATGAAATAACAGAAAATACCAGCATGCATTACAGTACTGTAGGGTAAATTTTGTGAGCACACCCACATACTTATACATACGTGTAGGTACTGGTCAGTTTTACAAAATGTATTTCTTACTGTGGTCACTATTTTCAAGAGTAAGGAAGTCACTAATGTATTAGTTTCACAAATCTTTATTCCATACAAAACAAAACTTTAGACCCATCTCATATCACAGAATACACTTATTTAAGGTTTTGACAGTGTACAAAATTAAAATTTGGGTGTTTAATCCAAAGTTTCACATAAGTATATCTTGTAAGGCAATTTCTTTCCCTTAATAAGTAAAATTTATAGTGTATATTATTCAGGAAGCAAATCATCTCCTAATTCTTCATCAGCAAAATCATCCTCATCGATTCTTTTTTTGGCTGCAGTTTTTGGTCTTTCTACTTGAGGGCCAAGTGGATCCACATAGGAGGCATCTAGGTTTCAAAATAGATTGTTGTATTAGAATAATAAAGAAAAACAACAAATGTGAAACCAATCTGTCTCATAAGCTAAACTGAACTGAGTGAACAGAAATGTTTTCCCAAGTCATTTAAAATTTTGTCTGTAAATGAAAAATTCTTAATGCCCAATTATACATTTTTGCCTTTCACCAAATCTTCTCCAGACCTGTTATGCCTATAGGAACTGGGTGGGGAATACCAGCACTTGCCTATTTCTTTGTTACTGCTACTTTCATAAGGTTCATTTGTCCCAGGTAAAGCTCTGAGTTTAGCACTTAGTCGTTCACCTTTACTACTGGCACTACAGTTCTGGCCGCTATCTGAAAACACAAAGATAAAAATGCATTTGTTTAATATGTTGAGAAAACATAACACTAAATATGAATCTTAAAGTATACTTATTTGCCAAGAAACAGGTTGTTTCATTTGGAAGCCAACTTCTGAGGGATATAATTCTTGTTTCCTGAAACTTCAAAGAAACCTCTTGTTGAGAATCTATAACATAGATAAAACATCATTTAAAAGTAGTCTTTATATGTAGTCTTTCACATGTATGCTTAGTTATAGGTTTCAATTTTGTAGATTCACTGGTGAGAAGTTAGAGACCATGTTGAGGAGTACAGTAACAAAGGAGTAAAGAACAAAGAGGAACTGGAGAAACAAATAGGAAGTCATAAGACCAGTATGAGCTGTATCATCAACCTCATTAACAAGGCTGGTGAGTGGCCCTAAAACCAATCAAATGAAAAACAGCAGAGGAGGGTAGGAGAGGACCTAGATCATATAATTACTTTCTTTAAACATCTGGAAAATATTCATGTAGGAGAGGATTAGATTTGCCCTCTATAGAATAGATTTTGGCTCAGTGTAAGGAAAAACTTTAAAAGGATTATAGCATCCAAATATGGACTGGCTGCGCAATCCATATCACTGAAGATTTTCAGACAGGGCTGAAAATTATGTTTTCATTTGTAGCAGGAAATATTAGTAGTGCTTCTCAACCTTAAATTTCCATTATATTTTTTTAAAGAAATACTCCTCTAGCCCCACAGTTTTTAATTCATTCCCTTAAAATTCCCACAATGTCATTTTTTCCTATTATGGGAACTTCACTTTTAACGAGAATTGTCTATCAACATTTACTGATCATTTTTTTTCTGAGTATACTTTATATTTTAGTTTATTGATAATGTCTCTAGGAATAAACCAAAACAAGATGGTCTTTAAAATCCCCACATTTTAATGGTGGCCAACTGTGTAAAAATTATGTCTTCTCTAAGTTCTTATAAAAAATTACCATTTTCCCCCAATAATATCCTTAGATTTAGGCTCTGAATGGGTCCACATATTTTGGTATATTTTTTATTATTTTGCTCCTCTCTAATTTTTTGTTACATTTAGGTCCATCTTTTCCATCTGTAAGTGTAAATGCATATTTTTCAAGGGGTTTAAGTGAGCTCAGGTCAAAAAGTTTGAAAACCATTGCTCTAGGCAGTATTTCTTTTTTCACTTTTCATATAGATATGGGTTATCTATGTGAATAAAAGAAAACTCTGACATCTCCCTCAGGCAACCATAGCCCTTCTGAAATTCTAACGTACCAAAGGATTCCACTCTTGTAGAACAAGCAAATTTCAAAAAATAAAAACTGACCTTCCTAGAAAAACTTCAAATGTCCAACTGAAAAGCCATGAATATAGTTTTTAAACATTTTCTATTATAAACACCAGTGAAGGTATATTGTGAATATCCTCATTTCATCATTTTCAATCAACTTTCATGGAGTAACACTGCCATACATGGGCAGGTGTAAATGGATCAATAAGCATTTGTAAGTCTGGGTGGGTTTCATCCCTAAATAATGAAACAAGTTATTATATTCATTTCATTGTAACAACAAACAACAATTACTATTTCCTAGAGAAAAGTTAAAATATCAAGTAGCTTCTAAAACCAAGAATCTGGAGATCAATTTATTATCTGAATTATCAATCAGTGAACACTAAAACTTATAAATGATACTTTTATAAGAGAAAAATCTTAGAATCATAGAATTTATAGAGTAATAAGGATTCTTAAAACTTACCTATACCAGAAAAAACAGAATATCTCTATGAAATGGACAATGTATATAGATAATTCCCAATGTAAACAATGCAATTGGTCAAACATATAAAAGTATTTAAACTTACTTAGCCTTATAGTGAGTGAAAAAAAAGTCAGAATACACATACTGAGTGATACCATTTAGAAAGCTTAAAAACAAGCAAAATTAAAAAGTGTTTGCATGCACTGTATGTGAAAAGGCAAAAAACTAAAAAAATATAAACTTAAATATATATAAAACATAAAAAAGAAATCTCACAGTGGTTACCTGTGAGAAAGGGAGGAGATGGGGTGGGAAAAAGCACATAGGTAGGCATAACAGTAATGTTCTGGTTCTAATGTCTTATGATGTTTATGTTTTATGATAGCTTCATTAATTTGAGCTTTATATGCTTTGTAACTTAAGAGTGCTACATTGATTCTTTTGTAGGTATCAAGTATTACATAATTTAAACCTTCACATAATTCAACACTATTAAAATGGCCAAGATTTAAAAAATATCAGGTTAGTAAGTGAAATGAACAAAATTTACGAGATTAATATGGTAGTATATATCAACACTTAATTTTATGGTCAGCAAGATAGCAGAATAGGAAACCCCAGATCTTTTTTTTTTTTTTTGAAACCCCAGATCTTTTTTCCTCACAAAGACACCAACTTGACAATATACAGTCCAAAAAACCTTTATGAGAACTCCAGAAACCAGTTGGAAGTTGCAGTACCCCAGATAAACTCAAATCGAAGTACAATTGCACTGAAACAGGTTAAGAAAAGCCATTTGATTTCAACTGTGTCAGCCCTTATCACAAGCCAGAAGAACTCATGATTGGGGAAAAAAGCCCATGCAGATTCTCCCTTGGGAATGAAAAAGAAGAGTGGAACGTACATCCAACATTTTGGTTTTTCAGGGAACTGCATGAAAGACTGGTTTTTCTTCTGACTTGGAGTGATGAGGAAACAAAATACCTGGTTGGTGGTGGTGCACTGCCAGAGTACCTTCCCTCACTGCACATAGTAGCTTCTATGTGATCAGGGGAAAGTATCTAGCTCATGGCTTCTTCCTGAGCAAGGGTGATGATTAGAGTGGAATGTACATCCAACAGTCCAGCTTTTGGTGGTGGTGGTGGTGGTGGGGATTTCCAAGGGCCTGGTCTCACCTGACTCACAACACTAATAGGGAACTGGCACATCTTGGATGCATGGGGTTGCTGAGAACAAAAGAGGGCTCAGTAGCCTTTGCAGTGCTAGAGATCCTGCAGCACCACAGACATCAGAGGAAGCAAGAGATTACAAATCCAGAAACCTTTCTAATTAGGAAATTACATGTAGAAGCTGAGAGAAGATTCATACCAATAAAAACTCTTGAGAAATTCCCATAGTCTCTAGTGGGGTTGATTTGTGACAGTTTCTCTTGTACAAATCCAGCCTCCAGAGAAAAGTGGCTGTTTTTTCAAATGAAGAAACCACAAGAAACATGAAAACATGGCCCAGTAACAGAAACAAAACAAATCTTCAGAAACTGACCCTGAGGAAATGAAAACCTATTGATTACCTGACAAAAAATTCAAAATAATTTTCTTAAATAAGTTCAATGTGCTACAAGAGAACACAGATAGACAATAAAATCAGGAAAATGAAGCATTTCCTTCATTAAATAAGGTAAGCTATCAACAGAGATAGAAACTAAAAAAGGACCAAAGAGAAATTCTGAGGATGAAGAATACAATAACAATAACTGGATTGAAAAATTCACTACAAGTATTCAAAAACAGATGTGATTAGGCAGAATAAAGGATCTGTGAACTCAGAGATAGGTCATTTGAAATTACTATATCAGAAGAACAAAAAGAAAACAGAATGAAGAAAAGTAAAGAAAGCCTAAAAGAATTATGAGACATAATTCAGATTTTGGGACTAAGCATACCAATATACATATCATAGAAATCTCAGAAAGAGAGAAATAATGGATGAACACTTCCCATATATGAGAAAGGAAATGAATATCCAAATTTAACAACTCAAGGAACTCCAAATAGGATGGACCTAAAAAGATGCACTTTGAGGCACATTATAATCAAACTGAAAATTCAGACAAAGAAACTTAAAACAAGCAAGAAAAAAGCTAATTCATCATAGACAAGGGAGCTAACACACAATGATGAACTTTCACAACAGAAACATTACAGGCTATAAGAGAGCAGGATAGTATCTTCAAAGTGCTAGAAGAAAACTCTGCCGACCAAGAATACTATATTTGGCAAAACTGTCCTTCAAAAAGGATGGAGAAGTAGACTTTGCTGGATAAACAAAAGCTGGAGGAGTTCATCACCACTAGAGGTACCCTGCAAGAATTGCTAAATGGAATCTTTCAAGTTGAAACAAAAGGATACTATACTACAAGAGAAAATCATATGAAAATATTAAGTGGGGCGCCTGGGTGGCCCAGGCATTAAGCGTCTGCCTTCAGCTCAGGTCATGATCCCAGGGTCCTGGGATCAAGCCCCACATTGGGCTCCCTGCTCAACGGGAAGCCTGCTTCTCCCTCTCTCCCTCCCCCTGCTTATGTTCCCTCTCTTGCTGTGTCTCTCTCTAATAAATAAATAAAAATCTTTAAAAAAAGAGAAAATATAAAGCTCTCTATAAAGGTAAATATAGAGATAAATACAGAATCTAGTAATGCTGTCATGGTAGTACATAAATCACTTTTAATTCAGGTTTAGAATATAAAAGATAAAAGCATAAAATATAACCATTAAATTATTTTAATGAATACAAATTATAAAAAGATGTAATTTATAACATTGATGACATAGTGTTGGGGCAATGTAAAGGAGTGAAGTTTTTGTATGTGACTTAAGTTATTATTAGTTTAAGATAGATTGTTTTACCTATAGGATCTTTTATGTAATTCTCTTGGTAACCACAAAGAAAATACCTACAGAAGATGCACAGAAAATGAAAAAGGATTCAAAGTATGCTGTTACAAAAAAACCCAAAAACAAACAAATGAAAAAAAATGACACACAAAAGGCAGCAAGATAGGAAGAGGACAAAATAACTAAAGACATACAAAATAATTAACAAAATGGCAATAGTAAATACTTCCCATCTGTAATTATTTTAAATATGAATGAATTAAAATACCCAATAAAAAGACCTAGAGCGGCTGATGGGTTAAAAAAAAATCCATCTATATGCTATCTAGGAGAGACTAACTTTAGATATAATGACATATACAGGCTGAAAAGTGAAACGATGAAAAAAGATATTCCATGTAAATGGTAACAGAAAGAGAGCAGGAATGCCCATACTTATTTCAAGCAAAATAGATTTTAAGTCAAAAACTGTCACAGATTGAGGTCCTTTATCCATTTTGAGTTTATCTTTGTGTACGGTGTAAGAGAATGGTCGAGTTTCATTCTTCTACATATAGCTGTCCAATTTTCCCAGCACCATTTATTGAAGAGACTGTCTTTTTCCACTGTATATTTTTTCCTGCTTTGTCGAAGATTATTTGACCATAGAGTTGAGGGTCCATATCTGGGCTCTCTACTCTGTTCCATTGGTCTATGTG